>JAMKQA010013707.1:0-17593 GCA_024699735.1 Posidonia australis
CATCAAAGGGAAAGAGAAAGCAAACGGAAGATACACCTGCGGCTTCCAACATTCCCACTCTGAAATACCGATTTGTGGACAACGAAGCTGAGATAGCTTACCGGGAAAGATTTGCCAACAGGGAGGTACTCACTGGAAGAAGAATCCTTTTCCATAAACTCGAATCTATTAAACCCGTGTTTGATTTCCAGGGATTAATCCCATTTTTAAGCTCTATAGGTGATAGACTATATTATCCTACCCTCGTATCTCAATTTTATGCAAATCTGACCTATTCTCACTCACTAGCCCATTCCTATATTTGTGGAAATACTATCGATTTTGACGATGTCTTACTAGGTCGGTTATTTCAAATTCCATATTCAGGGACAGATATCACTCTTTCGATTTATGAACTAGGATGGTCCTATAATGAAATGAATAAAGCTATCTCCTTGAACCCCAATAGCACATTCAAACCCAATAAGATCAAACAACTCACCAAAAAATCTAGAATTATCGCCTACATTGTCACCACCAATTTAGTCCAAAAGAAGGGTCACCATGATGAGTTGAGTGAATTGACTTATAAAGGCGCCTATGCCATTGTTAAACAAATTCCGGTTAACTAGAGCCAAGTAATTTTTTACTGTATCACTCATGTCAAAACCAAACTATTTTTTGGTCCTCCTTTAACCTACTTGTTTGAAAACTATGCCATCTCTCTTGATGACGAACCAAGTCTTCCAGTCAAAACCAAACCTTTAGGAACTTAAGTAGTGGCCAAAATGGAACAATCTATTGAACTTCATAATAAACTCAAAAATCTTCCATCGGGTTCCTCATCAGCACCACCACAAGCAAGAAATTAAGATTTAAGCTCTGAAGAAGAGGCGGCAGATGAGTCTGACATCTCTAAGAAATTGGACTCGATCCAACAACAAATGACTGAGATGTGTCTCCAACAAAAGAAAATGATGGATATCCAAATTCAACAGCAAAAGCTTATCTCTGAATTGATGCTTCAACAAAATCATAAACATCAAGAATGTATGGAAGGCATCAAGAAACTGACAGATCGGGTTGAGGCGTACCAGGACACGCTTCAAGAATATCACCAGGATATTCTTGAACACATTAATCCACCCTCTCCTTAATTTTACTGTTGTAATTTTATTTGGATTTTCACATCAAACATATATTGGATGTTTTGGTTATCAGGTTTGCTATATGGGTAAAGTTATCTGTGACATTTTATTTTTTTGATTATGTCAAAAAGGGGGAGTAATAAGATATGAAAATATATGACATGAGAATATCAATTTAAAACAAACTATATGAAAAAGGGAAGCTTAGTTTAAGGGGGAGGAAAAGTCAAAAGAAGCTAAGTTTAAATTTCAATTTGATATTTTGATATTCTGATTTTGTCATCATCACAAAGGAGGAGATTGTTAGAAATATATATTTGTTTTGATGATTACACCTGGACTAATGACGTTTTTGTTTATTTTCACGGAAATAAAAGGCTGAAGAAATTATATGTTGTAAATGTATGTAAAGTTTATTTTGTAAAAAGTCAAAATATTTACAAAGTTTCATGAAGTATCAAAATCGACATACCGAAGGGAAAATCGGCATACTGATCCAGGAGAAAACGGCATACCTCACGGTGTTCCGAATTCAAAGAAGTAGAAACCAGAAAAGGCATACTGAATAGAAACGGTATACCAAAGTAGGAGAAAACCACACTAGCATCGGAATTCCAGGAAAAACTGAGGAGATAAAGATGAAGACAGAAACGGCATACCGTTTCATGAGAAATCGGTATTCCGAAAGAATTTCGGCATACTGAATTGCCCGACATGTGCAGATTGAAGATCATTTTGGCATTCTGGAGGTCAAAACGGCATACCGAAAGACTAGACGTTTGTGACCGTTTTTTTTAGTCGTTAGACACATCCTTCAATGGTCTTATGGCTATAAATAGGACTCGATTAGCCTCGATAGAAGACACCAACGATATACTTGTAATTCTACATTCTTTCTGTCCTATATTCTCCTCACAAGCAATATTGTAAAGCTATTGTTGTAAACGAGCTCTGTGAGAGGGGAGTCACAAAGTTGTAAAGCATCAGGCAAAGGCTCTAGCTTCTCGAGGATAGAGAAGTGAAGGGAGCAAGGGAAGAGTTGGTGGAACAACCAACACAAGTAAGTTCTTTATTATTTTAAAAATAAGGGAAAAATCTCAAGTGGATCTTGAGAAGTGGACTTGGCTGGGGTTGCCGAACCACTATAAATCACACGAGTTTTCAATTTCTCTCATCTCCTTGTGCATTTATTTTCTGTGCCATCTAGTGTATGTGATAAGTATTAGTTGGTTAATCACTTTGCTTATATTCTCTTTTGATATTTAAAATTGGATAAAGTAGTATTTAAAAGTAAGATTCTCTATTCACCCCCCCTCTAGAGAAGCGTTTCGATCCAGCAATTGGTATCAGAGCAAGGTTTTCTAGAATTAGATTAATAATCTACTAGAACACCTGGCTGCTTTATCATTTAATAATAATATTGTAGAGGGACAGAGCATTAACAGACCACCATTCTTTGATGGAATGAATTACAGTTATTGGAAATGTAGAATGATTATATATTTAAAATCCATAAACTTCGAATTATGGGATGTTGTAATTAATGGTTTTAATTTGAGCTCCACATCTTTTAAGGAGTGGAGTAGTGAAGAAAAACAACTTGCACAACTTGATGCTAAAGGACTAAACATCCTATTTTGTGATGTTAGTAAAGAACAATTTAATAGGATTTCAAATTGTAAAAACTCACATGAAGCTTAGCATATTTTAGAAGTCACTCATGAAGGAACCAACCAAGTCAAGGAGACGAAAATAAACATGTTAATTCAAAATTTTGAACTTTTTAAAATGAAAGATAATGAACCAATAAATGAGATGTTCACAAGATTTAATGAAATTACAAACAATCTTCTATCCCTTGGTAAAAATTATCCTCAAAGTGAATTGGTAAGAAAAATTCTTAGGTCTCTCACTCTCGAATGCGAAAAGAAGATCACAACTATAGAAGAAGCCAAGGATCTATCTACTTATTCCTTAGAAAACCTAATAGGTAACCTAACATCTTATGAAGTCCAGTTAAAAGAAAAGGAAAAAGACAAACTAGAAATTGAGAACTCTAAAAAGAAAAATATTGCTCTATAAGTTACATCTGATTCAGAAGAATCTGAAGAGGAAGATGATGAAATAGCCTTCTTAACTAGAAAATTCAAGAAATTCATAAAGAGAGGAAAATTTCAGATGAAATAGCCTACTCCAGCATTTAGTGGCTAGCCCCACGTGTTGGCAGGAGTACAGCATTCACAAAGCTAACAGCCTGGCATCGTACCGCTGCAGTAGCCACTACTCCCACATTCAGCACCCCCTGCTACACAACTTTCTGCTCATCCTCCTCCCACGCATCATCAGATATAGGCACCTTCATTCCAACAACCACATTCAGCACTTCTACACGGATATGCTGGCCATCATGTCGCAGCACCAGGTGGCATGATGATGGACCTGGAGGATCATTTAGGTGCGACCCACCCAGCAAATGTGGTCGTCCCCTTGTTGCATCACCCTCATCGGTAGTAGCTCTAAGTACCCTTCACACTAGGGTGGGTGACCTAGAGAGAGCACTTGGACAAGTGCGGGGAGGCGACCGCTAACCCTATGGATTCTGGGACCTCTGCTATTTCCCAAAGACGACACTCCCACCGCATTTCCAAATCCTTGATTTTGAAAAATATAATGGTAAGGGTTTCCCCATTTCACAACTCAGGGCATATTGTAAAGACCTTGCTCAGCTCTAGGCTAACGAGAGGCTACTGATCCGCCTTTTCCAGAAGAGTCTCACGGGTGCAACCCTCAATTGGTTCACGCACTTGACATGGGCTCGATCAAGACTTGGAACGACCTCTTACAGGAGTGCATGGACCAATATGCTTTCAATCTTGACTTGGTCCTAAAGAGGGAGGACCGTGTCGCCACAAGATAGAAACCCCAAGAGTCGTTTGGGGAGTACGTCGGCCACTGGCATGCCTTGGTATAGCAAGTGAGGGATAGACTCTTCGATGAGGAGTCTATCGAAATCATTATTCGAGGTGTGCAGCCAAATGTTGGGGCTCTATTGAGCATTCAGCCTGTCACCACCTTTGCATCTCTGATTCGGGCAGGTGCGCCTGTAGAGAGCTCCCTTTGCAGTGACAGCTTTCTTACACTCGCCTCGTTCTTCAAACAAGCCACATCTCTGGATCACCATGCGAGCAGTAGTACTCATAACAGCGCTGTCACCAGTTACCAAAAGAGGCGGGATCCTCCAAAGTTTGTCGTCACATATGTAGGGTCACTCACCATGCAAGTCAATGTGGTGAACCAACCAAGCCCGAATAAATTAGTTTATGCACCTACACCTAGGGCACTGCACACGCCACAGATCACCACCACTGCCCAACCAGTGTATCCCCTGGCACCGGTCCAGCAAGGACCCTGCCGAGGGCAGTGACGGCCTCAGCGTGCTACACGACAGTACACTCCACTTTTTGAGCCATTGAGGGCCGTCCTTCCCAAGGTGGTGTCACTCCTGAACCTTCTAAAGGTCTGCCTCTTGTCGAATCCTCTTTCGGCATGGTACAACACGAACCTCCATTGCAATTTCCATCGCTGCATGGGTCATTTGATGGATAATTTCATGGCTCTTCGGAATGCCATTCAAGACTTGATTGACCGTAAGGTCATCATTGTTGACACCTAGGAAGTACACACTACACCAACACCACCACCTCCATAGGCACAAGCACCACTTGGCTCTCCCAACATTGTCAACCACCCCATGTCTGCACTTAACAACTCACAGGCGCTGGGGCCTCAGGAATCCATTTCCTTTCTCCCTCTGGGTCTATAACATATGTAGTGGACCCCTTTGATCTGATCCATATTATTGATGTGCCTTTCCCTACTCATCTTTATCATTTGAGCCGTGCTAGTTCCGAGTCAGCAGTCCACATGATACGGTTGACCGCAAGGGCAGGGTATACCGCTGCACCATCGACCGCGCATTTTGGAGGGCCCATTTGCCTACTTGCCCGACCCACACCTATTCATCCTACACATTCTATCCAGCTTTCTCTTCAGCCAGACCATCTTTCAGTCAGCCTGATGTTGGCCCCACTGGAACTAGTAGCACGTACCCCTATTGTTGTCCACCTGACAAGTGACACTCACCGTGTACCCTATGATTATGCTGCAGAGATGTGCGTAGAAGTCACTAGGTCAGGGAGGGTGTACATGCCGCTCGCACCAGTAGCCCAGCCTGACTGTTCAGTGTCATCCCTTAATCAGCCAGTTACCCAACCTTCTAGGACGGTCCCTTGTTCAGTTCCTACCTCTTTGACCAGGCAGGAGTAGCCCTCTACCAATATCACGTCCCAACTGAAGAAGGTCAAGGCTGACATCTCTATTTGGGATCTCATCCATACTTCTCCTGAACATTGAGAGGCCTTATTCAGGGTCTTTCAGGATACTCACGTCTCCCTCACTA
Source organism: Posidonia australis (assembly GCA_024699735.1). Taxonomy (NCBI): domain Eukaryota; kingdom Viridiplantae; phylum Streptophyta; class Magnoliopsida; order Alismatales; family Posidoniaceae; genus Posidonia; species Posidonia australis. The sequence continues at coordinate 5,587 of JAMKQA010013707.1, forward strand.
TAAAACCGTCAACTCTTGAAGATTTGGTGGGTATGATTACAAAGCCTCACGTCATTTCTTTCTCTAGCGAGGAATTGCCTCCAGCAAGAGTCAATCATAACCAACCCTTGTTCATTATAACGCAATATCAGAGCTTTCGAATACCTCTCACTCTGGTTGAAAACAGCACGGGCCTAAATGTTTGCCCTTTGCACACAGCAAACAAAATCAGATTAAAGTTGAGGATATCATACCAGCTATAAAGGGAATGACATCTTTCGATAACACACATCACGACGCGTTAGGGATGCTGGTTATTCCTCTCACCATATGGCCTATAGTCTTCGATGTTGAGTTCTACATTGTGGATCTGGAGCCCTCTTTCAATCTTCTACTTGGGCGCCCTTGGTTGCTGTGACACCTGGGCCTAATTATCCATTTTAATTGTAAATCATGTAATTAATTGTAATATTGTATGAATGGTTTATTAATGGATAATCTGTTGTTTCTTGTGAGTGTGAGGGTTCAGTTGGCTCTTTGTGCACCAGTTTGTGATTTGGGACAAGTGCAGAGTCCGATTTGAGGATGCACAGTCACCTCAGTTTGCGTGCCCATTTTTTTCCTTTCTTTTCTTTCCTCTTTTTCTCCCTCTCTCTCTCTCACAAGTTCTCCCCATCCCCGTCCTTTTCTTCTTCCTTCACCGGTCCTGTGCCACCATAGGCGACGACCCGTGCCACCCCGTCTCTTCCAACATGATGGGTGGTCGGTGCCATGCAGGAGGAGGAGGAGATAAAGAGGAAGGAGGTAGCAGTGGGTGGAAGCAGAGAGAGAGAGAATGAAAGAAGAGAGAAAAGGGTGCGCAAGCCAGAGGGAGAGGAGGAGACTTGAGCCGTGGTCCGCCGATGGGGAGAAGCTTCGCCAGGGCAAGGAGAGGCTTGCTGAAGTCGGGAGAGTTCGTCCAAGGAGGTATGTGACCCTCCTCTATTCTCTTCTTGCAGCATGATATGTTAAATGCATGGAAATAGAGATAAATGCATGTATAATTGTAGAAAAATAGTAAAATTGATGAGAATGTGATAAATAGCATGAATATGTAGATATCATGCGATTAGGATGGAAATTGGTAGAGTTATACAAGATTTACGAATGTAAGCTACAGTAGATGTTAATGAGCTTCACCCCTTTGTGATTTTCGTATGAATTGCATAGTTAATGGATTGATGAATGATTTGGGGGTTTTTTAAGTAGACTCAAGGGTCTACATCCTATGATTTATTTGTGTCTTATGATGCTTGTTTAAGAGGTCCGTCGGAGGCTCCCACTTCAGGCGAATGAATGATTGCTGGCAGGGGCCATGAACAGAACACGAGAGATTCGACATGCCGAATTGGGTTCAGCATACCGAATCCCTGTCAGTTTGTACAAGGGTGCCTGGTTTCGGTAGACTGAAAACCTTCGATCGACCGAAACAGGGGGCTTTAGTATACCGAAGGTATTCGGTATACCGAATCAGTGATTTTTGGTATACTAAATTTTAATTCGGTTTGCCGTTTTTATCCCCTGGCCCATATGAATAAATGGGCATAAATGATGGAAATAAAAGGTTTTAATTGGACAATGAGTGCGGGTTAACGATGTTTTCTCCATGAAAAGGCTATGGAGCAACATAGAACCCAAATAAGTAAATTTGGGAATAGTTTTGGGTTTTAGATCGTAAAAATGAATAGGAGTGATTGAATGTGTGGTTTTTGGGCACGAGTCCCAATTTATGATTTTAAAACATGGTTTTAAATGAATCTAGTAGTTTGGGTCACCGATGGGACGTCAGATAAAGACGTATCCCCGTACATTTATAAAAAGAAATTGAGGCCAGTGGGTCGAGGCGGTGTCCTCCCACACCAGGAACTTCACTACGACAATGTAGGGAGGTAGGGGAGATGGTGTCCTCACCTACTGCTTGTGTGCCTGGTTACCCCTGATCAAGGTAACATTAATAAGAAAAGTGGAAATCAAAAGAAAAGTTTGTGATTTCAAGAAAATGGAAAGGAATGGTTTAGCTAGGATTGAACTTGTGAATGGTCATAAAATCCTAGAAATGAATATGAATTGTGTTTTAACTAGTTACTAGCTAATATTTGTGATTTTGGTTTTGAGCCCGAGAGGCATTGTATTTTAGGCTGGATTTGGTCAAAAATGTGGATTTCTCAGAATATGAGAAAGGTTTTGAAAGAAAAGATGAGTTTTGGGAAAAATATGGTTTAGGAGACAATTTCCAAATGTTTTAAAAAGAAAAGGAAAGTGAATTCTGAGAAAAGCATAGTTTTGGGAACAGAATCCCAAGAGATTTTAAAGGAAAAAAGAAATAATGTTTTTAAAATTGGATTTTCTAAATAAAACCAAGTTTTGTAAATTAAAACTTGAATTTTTGGTACTTTTACAGGATTTTGTTGTATGTGTGTTTGGGGCACGTACTAGGTGACTTAGATGTCACTCATGCGTGCTTTGTTTGGTTTTCAGATACAGATCGTGTGTAGTTAAGTTCCATTGCCGGAGTAGGAGCTTCTAGCTGCTCATCGTTTCCTAGATGTGAGCCTTAGTTATAGTTATTTAATTTTACTGTAATTAGTGTAATTTTGCGTATGATACTGTGATCTTAGTAGTGTGCTCGGGATCAGGGCGTTACAGTTGCACAAGCATTAGGTGATTCCCTCGACCCTCCATCGTATGGTTAAGTTCCACTAGGGCAACGACGTAGTTGTTGTCATGGTGGAAGATCTTGACAAAGAAAAGGTCGAGTTGGTCTCCGCTGTCTCGCTCCATACCGTTCATTTCGACCCCAAGCCATCTAACATCATGTTCTGGGTCAACCGATTCAAGCCTGTTAAACTACATTCCAGCTCTCGAGCGTGTCAGCTACCTAACTGTTCATGGGAATCCCCTTCAGATGATCGAAAACGTGTGTCGCAAATGGGGATACAAGAAAGGAACACCACTCAAGCAACACGGCTAATGAATCTCTAAGCCCATCCAGGCGGAGGAAAGGCGAGAGTTCGAGGGACTAGGCTACGAGTGGTAGCCGCACAAAGACGAATATTCGCATGTCAGGAGGCACAAGAAGATCTTTATTTCGTTGGATCTCACCAATTTTGTTAGTGTAGGGATACTTGATCCCAATCAGAGCCAGGCCAATTCAGAGAGGAGCCGACGCTAGATGGTGCAGCCACCGTCTCGACCGTCGGTAGTCACATTGACAACATCAGCCACCGCCCCAACAACGAGCCCTGCGGTGATAGTCCTACAAGCAGTTGCGTCAGCGGAACCATCAGTGTAGCTAGCCAGTCTTGGACATCAATTACAGCAGTCTCATAGTCCAGAAAAATCAATGACAAAGTAGAGTGCCATTCAGTATTCTGATTGCACCTCGGCAAAAGATGAGACAGTCAGCAGGGTAATTCAGTTGAGTGATCAAGTCAGTGACTTAAAGCTGTTGTTTCAAGAGTAGTTGTCAGTATGGGCCGAAGATGCAGCCGAGCATCAGAGGTTGAGGAAAGGAAAGGCCAAAGTGACAGAGTCAGAGCCAACAACCATCCACCAGCAGCTGGACCACTCATCCATCATGGTCCTAGCTGAGTCACAACCAAATCCCACTAGACCATTAGAGTTAATCTCTTTGGAATCGAGAGGCAGGTCTAGATGGTTCATGTAGTAAAAAAAAAAAGGACCCTGAGTTAAGCTCAGGAGGAAAGCCAGGCGACATCATTTCTATCAGTCAACAGTAGGACAGCCACCCGTCAGTATCACCCCTGTACATACTAAAAAAAATACAAAAAAAAACAGAAAACCCAGAAAAACCAAAAAAAATCAGAAAACTCAAAAAAAAAAAAAAGTATCAGTGGCCAAAGCAACCGATCAAACCAGCCAGTCAGCAGACCCCACGGTCAAAGAGTTAGAGGTCATGTAGTGTAGATACAAGAACACCAAAGTTAGTGTGACCATTATGAAGAATCATTAGGGGTAGAAATCAGAGCACATCCTTTCCTTCGATGTCATTGATCCAACCTTCAAAGAAGAGATTCTATCACAACTCATCACTTATGAAGAAGAGGATAATGACATGGATGAAAATAGTGAAACACCTGAATTCCAGCCTCACGATAATGATCTAGAGAGGCCAAATTCACACCAGGTGATCTGGTTTTATGGGCCATACATCTCCCTGACGGTTGAGGCAAATTCCGACCTAACTAGCTTGGTCCCTATATCATCAAGCAAGTCTATTCGGGAGGTGCAACAATCCTCAAAGACATGGACAACGTCGAGCTATCTGAGCCAGTCAACACATGTTATTTGAAGAAGTACTACCAATGAGCGGAAGGCGTGTATCCTCATCTTGCAAAGTTTCCTTTTACACATCATGCATCATCCACCACTTCATCATGCATACATATTTCTAAAATAAAAAGGCAATCCAGGCGCATCTAATCCACAGCATTTACTCTTTTGCTTTCATGCACATCAATAACTTAAGCTTATCAATAACTGCATGCATTTATACATAAATGCATCAACATCATATTCCGATGACGAAAATTGGAATAGCTAGCGTACTTGAGAAGAGTCTATACCTCTTCAGTTGATACTACCTAGACACTCTAGCGAGCGAGGGAGCCACCACCCGACCATGGTTAAGCGAAATGTCCAAACTCTCGTAGGGACTTACACCTCTAGAGGGAGATACAATGTTAAGAACGAGCATGAGTGTGAGCTGAAATAAAAGTTAATATATCCACAAGGGCACAAAGGAAATAAGGAGATAGAAGTCGTAGACAGAAGTTAGTCCTAAAAGAGAGAGGCAAGTAGGCCAACTCTTTCCCTATCACTTACCTTGGGGAGGAGTCGAAGCAAGCATCGTAAAAATCCAAATTACCAAAGAGACTAGCCACCCCTCGCACATAAGTACAGCAGCCCCATCCAAATCTGAATGCCCATTACCCCTAAGCAAGGGTTAGAGCGAGCCTACAAGCCTAAGAGGGAGAAAAGAAATGAGCCAAAAGTCACAAAAGTAGGTTTAAGTCCCCAAGAGTTAACATAGAGCCTAACCTACTGAATCATCCATTCTGGAGAGCCACCCACAGCCTAGAAGTTCGGGTAGTGTCTTTTGAATCGAGGTCTACTCCTCTTCTCATAACAGGCATCATTAGCATTCCAAATCCTGATGGTGATACAACATGACACTATCATTCCTGCATGCATTATCGTTTGTCAACTTTGTAAGGTCTCGCTCGGTCCTAAACCAAGGGCATGCTAGCTGCTCTTTGGCAAAAAACCTGGCAGAGGATACCATACACTAGGGACATGTCAGCTGCCTTTATGGTGATAGCCTTCTACATCAACCAGGGGCATCTCAGATGTCCTTTTGGTTGACCCTTTTTGAGACAGTATCCTCGTCCAGAGCATGTTGGCTGCTCCATAGCTTGAGTGCAAGATCGAGGATAACAACAGCCATATCCCTCGAAGATCAAAACAAAGCTAGAATATCAATACTCCCCTAGTCAGTAGGCGAGAACATAATCTATAAGCCAGTGCCAAAGTCAAATTTCCCAGAGTTCAGTCAGTAACACAATAGTGAGTCGGGAGAATTGTCAGAAATCATCCAGCAAGTCCACCTTATTCGAGGAAGAAACTTCCCTCGTGAAGCCTTTATCCAACCAAGCGCCTCGTATTAGTGTACAATCTGAGTAACAGTTTACCCGGATCAACCATCATTGTCCTACAGCACCGATAGCATCAAGTGGTTGAGCAAAACAGTGACACAACGAAGCAAGTAAGCTGCAGACTAAGACAAACCTGCTATCTAGCAAGCAAGTTGCAGATAGCCTTTATCCTTTTCCCTCGTGACTCCTCTAAGTCCAAAGGAGCTCTGAGTCACAGGTTCCTTGAGTTCTAAGACCAGCATTTAGCCTTTTTCCTCTTGACTCCTCTAAATCGGGAGGAGATCCGAGTCGTTGGTTCCTTGAGTTCTAGGACCAGCATTTAACCTTTTTCCTCGTGACTCCTCTAAATCGGGAGGAGATCCGAGTCGTTGGTTCCTTGAGTCCTAGGACCAGCATTTATCCTTTTCCTTGTGACTCCTCTAAGTTCGGAGGAGATCCGAGTCGCTAGTTCCTTGAGTCCTAGGACCAGCATTTATCCTTTTCCCTTGCGACTCCTCTAAGTCTGGAGCAGATCCGAGTCACTGGTTCCTTGAGTCCTAGGGCCAGCATTTATCCTTTTCCTTGTGACTCCTCTAAGTCCGGAGGAGATCTGAGTCGCTGGTTCTTTGAGTCCTACGAGCAGCATTTACCCTTTTCCCTCGCGACTGCTTTAATCCAGAGGAGATCCAAGTCACTGGTTCCTTGAATTCTAGGACCAGCATTTATCCTTTTCCCTTGCGACTCCTCTAATCTGGAGGAAATCCAAGTCGTTGGTTCCTTGAGTCTTAGGACCAGCATTTATCCTTTTCTCTCATGACTCCTCTAAGTCCGGAGGAGATCCAAGTTGCTGGTTCCTTGAGTCATAGGACCAGCATTTATCCTTTTTCCTCGTGACTCCTCTAAGTTTGGAGAAGATCTGAGTCGCTGGTTCCTTGAGTTCTAGGGCCTCACGACTGCTCTAATCTGGAGGAAATCCAAGTCGCTGGTTTCTTGAGTCCTAGGACCAGCATTTAACCTTTTCTCTCACGACTCCTCTAAGTCCGGAGGAGATCCAAGTTGCTGGTTCCTTGAGTCATAGGACCAGCATTTATCCCTTTTCCTCGTGACTCGTCTAAGTCTGGAGGAGATCTGAGTTGCTGGTTCCTTGAGACCTAGGACGAGCATTTATCCTTTTCCCTCGTGACTCCTTTAGTCTAGAGGAGATTCGAGTCGCTAGTTCCTTGAGTCTTAGGACCAGCATTTATCCTTTTCTCTCATGACTCTTCTAAGTCCGGAGGAGATCCGAGTCGCTGGTTTCTTGATTCCTAGGACCAGCATTTATCCATTTTCCTCGTGACTCCTCTATGTCCGAAGGAGATTCGAGTCACTGGTTCCTTGTGTCCTAGGACCAGCATTTATCCTTTTCCTCGTGACTCCTCTAAGTCCAGAGGAGATCCGAGTCGCTAGTTCCTTGAGTCCTAGGACTAGCATTTATCCTTTTCCCTCGCGACTCCTTTAAGTTCAGAGGAGATCCGAGTCGCTGGTTCCTTGAGTCCTAGGACCAGCATTTATCCTTTTCCTTGTGACTCCTCTAAGATCGGAGGCAATCTGAGTCATTGGTTCCTTGAGTCCTAGGACCAACATTTATCCTATTCCCTCGCAACTCCTCTAATCCAGAGGAGATCCGAATTGCTAGTTCCTTGAGTCCTACCACCATTATTTATCCTTATTTCTTGAGACTTCTCTAAGTCTGGAGGAGCTCCGAGCCACTAGTTCCTTGAGTCTTAGGACTAGTACTTTTTCCCTTTTCCTCGTGACTCCTCTAAGTCCAGAGGAGATCGAGTCTCATTTCCATCTTCTTCTAGGCTTCGGGCGAAGTCTAGATGTTCCCATCCCAGATTTGCTCCGGACGGACAAATCTTGGTGCCATCTTCTTTATTGGACTTGCTCTATGTCGGACAAGTCTCATTTCCATCTTCTTCTAGGCCTCGGGTGAGGTCTAGATGTTCCCATCCCAGATTCACTCTGGATGGACGAATCTCGGTGCCATCTACTCTGTTGGACTTGCTCTAGTCGAACAAGTCTTATTTTCATCTTCTTATAGGCCTTGGGCGAGGTCTAGAGTAGGACCCACTAAGTAAACTACCATTCGAGTTGATAACCCCAACTATCCGGTGACGAGTTCGTCAACTCATCACCAGGCTGATACCCCAAGCTATCTGGTTGACAATCGTCACATTGTTTGGACCAGGCTGATACCCCAAACTATCTGATTGACAACCGTCACATTGTCCGGAGTGGGCTGATACCCTAAACTATCTGATTGACAACCGTCACATTGTTCGAAGTGGGCTGATACCCCAAACCATCCAGTTGACATCTGTTACATTGTCTAAAGTGGGTTGATACCCCAAACTATCTGGTTGACAACCGTCACATTGTCTGGAGCGGGTTGATACCCTAAACTATCCGGTTGACAACTGTCACATTGTCTAGAGTGGGTTGATACCCCAAATTATCCGGTTGACAATCGTCACATTGACTGGAGCAGGCTGATACCCCAAACTATCAGGTCGACATATGTCACCAGTCTACCCTCGATCAGCGAGTCTGATGTCTTGCCATGCATTCTTTCGGACCGAAAGGTCTGTCATCTGCCAAGTCCCCCCTGTCGTGCGACAAGCCCGATAGACTGGTAAAGGCATCCCTTGGAATGAGTCGGGAAATCCCTCGTGCTCCCCTCCGTGGGCTAGTGGGTTACCCACTTGTCGTCAGCATCATCTTCATGCATCTTACGCATCATGCATCACCCGACATCGGAGTCAACCCTTGCATCAGCATCATGCATGGGCCTCAAGTTGTGACTTTCGGTGCATCCACTGAATAAGTGGTTCACAGCCCCATAGCAAGTACCACTCCCCCGTAGACTCAGGTGGGGTGTCATGTCAACCCTGAGCATCGGTCTCTATTCCCTCGACCTCGCTCAGGGAGGGACATCTGTAGATACCCCAATTTTACAGTCATTTGGCAGTAGGCTCCTCTAGAAAGATGCTCTGGTTGCAACCACCAAACCTAAACCCTAACTCCACCTAAACCTCAACTCCACCTAAACCTCCATAAACCCACTCAGGCCCACACAAGTACACAGTGAGCCAATCGAAGCAAAAAACCATAATCAAAAATCAAAACCAAACAAAACTCACTTAAATCATCACAAAACCTAAATTAATTAAGTAAAAACCCTAATTAAAATCAAAATCAAAATCAAATAAAATCTATTTATCCATTTAAAATCCAAATTAATTAAATAAAAACCCTAATTAAAACCAAAATCAAGTAAAAGCCATTTAAACCATTTAAAATCCAAATTAATCAAGTGAAAACCCTAATTAAAACCCTACTCAAGTAAAACTCAATAAAATCTGTAGACACCCCGATTTTGAGGCGGCTCATAGGTAAACTCTCCAGATGTTGCTTTGGATGCGGGAAGCTCAACCACTTTTGAATCCTACTCAACCTTTTAACTAGCCAGAGATCATTGCATAAACCGACTACAAGCCCATAGCAAGCCCGTGGCCCAATTGACAATTCAGATAGCTAGTGGAGAGCACCAATGTGGAGCACCTGACTGGAGCACCAAGCAGGAGCACTATAGTGGCACACCTAGCTGGAGCACCAATGTGGTGCTCCTATCTGGCGCACCAACCTGGTGCACAGCCACTTTTCAGGGTGCTGGCTGCTGGCTTTCCATCTCCCGTGCTTGTAACCCTCGCCAGCGGATATTCCATGCGAATCTATGCCAGGCTCTTCGTTTGCGAGGCTGTCTGCGTCCCATGGGAGTTACCCTTGTGGAACTCTATAAAAGGACCTCCATTGGCAACCATTTAGGACACTTGGTTAAGCCATTCACTTATTCCCAGCAACCCTCTCTCGTTTCCTAAAGATATCCTTGCATTCCAGAGCATCCTCAGCCAATCCAAAGCAACAAAGAAGTATTATCTTGAGCCTTCAAGGAGGAAACACCACAAGCAAGGTAAGATCCTTACTCCTCTTTCATTTATCCTTTTATTTAAGCTCTAGATATTACATTGTATAAAAGCATGTAAAGAACAAGATATCTGATTTGTTAGTAAGCTTGTTTCATGATCTTTTTGTGATGAGATGATTGCTCCTACATGTATATTCACAATGCTCCAATGCCATATTAAATTCTGCATCATATAATCTTTGTTTTTACATAATGAATCATGATTCGTGCAAATACTTGCTATGAAATGAGCTGCAGATATATTATTTATATGTTCACCATTTGCATATGATTGTTAAGTTCACTAGCTCATTGCATGCTCTTTAGAATCTACAATGCAATATTTCAGCCCTTAACCCATGATCTTGCATGATTTTAAAATAAATGATAAAAAGACTTTCATTGCTTACTGTCCATCATGTTTCAGCTTTTTCCCATATGAATAATCAATCTGGTTAAGATAAATCTCAATTAATCTCTTGTATTTGGACCAGAATCTAAAATCAAACAGTCTGATTCAGATTTTCTAGAGTGCACCACACTGGAGCACCAAGGTGGCACCAGGGTGGTGCACCTAACCAGAGCACCATCCTGGTGCACCAGTCTGGTCAGAGAGCAAATCATCATCTTTGTATCATGACCTGCATGCTTTCCTAGGTGTTTTTGACTTTGATTTTTATGGTGTGTATTCTCTGATATGGCATGTATTTGCATGCATGATTTCAGTCTTGGATGACATTGTTTTAAGTGTTTTCTGCATCTTACATATTCAACCAGTTGCAGGAATCTGGTGAACTGATTGCCCCATGAACTCCCATATGGGAGGTTATTATGCATCAGTCCATGATTCAGATTTGGATAGCATGGCTGAATCTTGTTGTTTTACTTAGCATAGGGATGGTGTGGTCTTGTGTGAGGCATACAGCCCTTGAGCACAAGACCCATCTTGTGTTTTCATGTTTGGACTTTGATGTATACTCACGTTGCATTCTCTGATGAGTTTGCAAGTTTACAAGAATTTTACATTGCATGGCATTCTGGTTTACTGTCGGATTTATGATTTCCTCTGGCATGCTTTCCTGGCTTCAGTAAAGCACATAGGTGGCACACCAGTCTGGAGCACCAATCTGGTGCACCACACAGGCGTACCAGTTAGTTTTCTATTGCACACAACAGTTTTTGGTGGTATTTAGCATGTTTCCCGTTTGGATTTGCTTTTGGTTTTCTCTGGTTGTCCTCCTAGATATATCAGGAAGACTCCACTCTATTTTCAGCCTTTTTCCTGCATGATTGATCATGTTTTGCATATAGTAAAGCGAGGATGAAAATCACTCAAACTTGTTAGATCTTTGATCATATCTGTGCAATATCCTTGCACAGATGTTTGACCCACCGTACGAGTGACCTTTCTGATCATTAAGACACACCCTATAGCCCATACACCTATGTTTAGCATAAGACACCATAGCATTGCATTGCATATCGCCCATGGGTGTACGGAAAAGGCTGAAAACCCGACATTTCATATAAGTAAATGAGAAACCCATAGAAAGACCGATTTTCAGGCGCATGAGGGTGCCTAATACCATCTTCGTGCGTAACAGGGATCCTTGCCCAATTTTCTGGTTTATGACCTTCTTTTCCATTAGCTTTATTGCATGTGTAGACACCCCGATTTTGAGGTAACCCGGAGATGAGTATCCTTATGTTGCTTTGGATGAGATCAGTCCTTGAACCAGACCCCAAACCCATTAGCCAGAGCCCAATCAGAGATTCTGTGAGCTGAGGTGGCGCACCAAGGTGACACACATCACTGGCTCACCAAGCAGGCGCCCAGCCGTTTTCAGGCTGCGGCTGCAGACCTTCCATCTTTCGGGCTGTTACTCTTGCAAACGAATGTGCCAACGAATATTCGAGGCTTTTCGTTTGCAAGTCCCTTTGTTTCTCATGAGTAACCTATCCTTGGATCCCTATAAAAGGACCTCCATAGCAGCCATTCCAAGACACCTTTTTTTGGGAGAAAAACTCTGGTGTTGAAATCTGAGAAACAGATTTGCACTAAAGCAAGTTTTTGCATGAGTTCCTCCTTCCACCCAACAACTAATATTTGTGTTCTGGAGCTTCTCCTTGCAACCTAAAGCACCCTTGGTCCTTCCAAAGCAACAAGGATCTCCTCATTTCTTATATTTCAAGAAGGAAACATCATAAGAGGTAGACTCTCTACCACCTCCTTTTCCTTTAAATATCATCTTAGAAATGTGATATGACATGCTTTAAAATTCATAATCCATGATGTTTTGCTGTACGATTCATGAAATCTATGTTTAAC
>JAMKQA010013708.1:0-14045 GCA_024699735.1 Posidonia australis
AAGAGGAATGGAGATCACGGGGCTCGCAGACGTCTTCCTCTCTTCTCCAACTGCAGCAGCAAAGTAGAGGGGCTGCAGGGATGGCGGGACGGCAGGGACGCGGAAGCCAGCGAAACCTGCGGGACGTGCAGGGACGCGGGACGGCGCGGGACGGGGGCTCACAGACGTGCGGAAGCCACAGACGCGGAAGCCAGCGAAACCTGCGGGACGTGCAGGGACGCGGGACGGCGCGGGACGTGCAGGGACCTTGCTCTGATACCAAGTTGAATTAGAGAAGCTAATTAGGTTTTACATTAGAGTAGAGGGGTTTAAATACAATGCATAGTAAGTAAATAGATCTTGACAGGATCCATATACAGCAGGATCCATTAGCCTATACAACATGATCCATTAACCTAACTTCTAACATACATATATATTAAATATTTAATGTTAAAAACTTAAAATAAAATCTTAAACCTATTCTCTCTCTCTTGAACTACATGTTGAGTTTTCATATTACAACACTCTATAACATGTCATGATGTTATATAATATTTTGACTTTTGTGACAAACATCTTAATAGTTATTTATAAATTAGAACTTTATCATTTATAAGTTCTTTATTTCTTGATGTTTATCTTCTAAAAAATTATTTATCTAATTTACCAAGATTTTACTTTATCATTTATTGTATTTTATTAATTTTAATTAACAAAATATATTACAAAATGTGACAGTTTTTTTAAATTATTAATTAATTATACATTGTAGAAGTAGAATATCAAGATTTGGATTCATAATTTTATCTCTTTTTTAAAAAGGTAAGTTTAACCTATCATTATGTCTAATTTATTTTAGTTTTTGATAGATATTGTTTTTATTTCATATATACTAAATAACTTCAAATATATAAATATATGAAAATCTTTTTAATAATTTAATTAATTATGTAATGTACAAATCGTCATATATGTTTTTATATTTAACTTTATCCTTATGCGATCTTCTTTTATCTGTTCTGTATCCACGTCTATTTTTTGAGAATATGGATATGTAATTTTCCTATTCGATATCTATATTCGTATATGCATTTCGAAAATAGATATGGTAACACTACTATCCATACCATATCCGGTTCATTTGTACCCCTAATTCTAGTCCTTCCGAGCTTAGGATCCAATAAATATTTTGACATCAATAAAAGAGATTGATATATCCTGTCTATACTTCCATTTTCTTTTTCTATGAAAGAGACATTTTTATCCTTTTGTCTTGTGACCTATCTACATGCTTTTACTATGTTATAGAAATTGTGCTGTGTAATCTACTGTTATAGAAATATATTCCTATTCTGGCAATATTAGACTAATTTAATGTGTTGGTACTGTCTATCTCTTTGTATTCTTTATAGCACTCTATGGCTTTTAAAATTGTTACCTAGTTACTAATCAAATGATTGCCTTCCTCTTAGTATATAATTTTCAGGAAAACATATTTCTCGGTGTGTTTTGAATTTGGGCCATTGATGATCATCTTTCTCCTTTGATTATGGCAGGAATACTCCCTCACAGATCCACATGAATCATACCTTCCTAGATTACAACTTGAATATAAACATGGAAAATAATATTCTTGTTCTTATGGATGTGTTATAGAAATTAGTATGATTATGGAGTCTATTAGGGTAAACAGATAACACAAAGATCCATATATGGATCCATTTACTCTAACAGAGTCTATGTTTCGATGTTTTCTCATTTTAGAATAATATATGGTGAACAGGCATTACTAAACCATGTGGGATACACCTCAGAGATCAATCATGGTGTGTTGATGGAAATGGCTGAGCACAGGAAGGAATTGGAGAAGAAAACAAAGCCGATATTGGATACCTTGAGAAGCTATCAAGATTTGCCTCCTGTATTCTTCATTGACGAGTTCAATTTTGCATTGTTTTCTATTCCATTCGATTCAATTCTTATATATTTCTTTTTCAATTTTTGCAGGATAAAGCACTTGCAGCCTTAGCTATTGAGGAGAAAAGGAGACAGTATGCAGCAGCAGAGAAGTACCTTGAAGATGTGCTGCATTCGGCTCTCACCACACAGGAGTAACATCATGGTGGTGTCAAATTCGAGTTCTACTAATGGGTCAATGCTGGTACAATATGGTCGTCTACTTTCTAATTGCTCGCTTGTGGTCAACTTGTTCTGAGAAATCCTGTCTTATAGAAGTGTATGATTATGATCTCTGATTGTGCTTTCTTACTATCACCATTTTTTTTCTCTCTTTATCTGTTCGTGAAGTCGAATTGACATGGCTTTGATATTCTTTTGTGCTGGCACTGCACTTGGAAACTCTACCTCTTCTTTTCTGGAGTACTCACAGGATTCTAGCTTGTCCTCTCAGTGTAACTCACACGGTTGTAAGCTCCTAAGAAAATTCAATGAATATTTGTTGTAGCTTTGATGTAAATTTGATGAATATTGTTCTTTCAACTGGAATGGGTTTGAGACTAGTATGTGACTGGTCATGGAGGAGCATCTCTTATGTGCATGCTAAACAGTTAACCTAAGTTAACCTTAATCTTAGATCATTGTCGATGGAAATATATTCATTCAGCAAGATATTAATATGCTTTAGATATAAAAAGTTTACTATCAACTCCACAGAATCACTCAGTTTGTATGCGGTTTTATGCTTCAATTCTCCTGGAAAATGACAATAAACAACATTAAATTTAGAATAATCATTGTTGAGCATTTTATTGTTGTCGATACTGATTCTGGTGATCCGTTTTTACTTATTCGTTATTTAATGCATGTCTTGGTAGAATGCCTAATTATGTAGCAAAGACAGACTTGATTTTTCTTCATCAGAATTTACCATGCATTCTCCTGTTTCAAATATTTTCATGCAAAGAAAACCTGGAAAATCTAGTTTTTGAGTGCTAGTCTGCCAGAGCCTAAGTAAGTTATAACATTAATACGACTCTCTTACACTTTTCTAGTTTGAAACAAATCTGCATGTTACCAACAATATATTGGGGAGATTTATACACTTGAAAGTGGAAGGAAATCAAGGAAAAAAACTATTTTCCTTTTGCTAAAAACGTGTGTTCAAAATCATGATATTTATTCATATTTTCTGATAGAAGGTAAATTCCTTTGATTTCCAAAATAAATTTAAAATATCTCTTTTCCTTTCCATTCATAAAACGATAGAATTTGAAGAAAAATATTTTTCCTACTTTTTACATGTGTACAAATATTTTTGTTGAAACCAACAAAAACTAAAATCTCATGATTTTATTTGCCTTTCTTTTTTTTAAACTTTATATTTTCCTTTTCTTTAGTTTCTTTGACACAAATAAGTCCTGGATTTATTTTTGAAACTATATGTGAGACTTTGTGAGAGGATTGTAATAAAGCCTTAGTTCAACACTGATACGTATCTCTGTTGACTTTTCAACGGATACCTCGCCTGCTTCAGCTCAGCTCTTTTTTGCCTTCAATATGATGTCTTGATTATTACTTTTTTTCCGTCATCCAAATATCCTAAAGTTGTGTGAAATCTAGATTATGCCGTCTGATATTTTAGAAATTGATTTCTTAAATGTAGTTATAGTACTTATATTGGGATAAATTTATCTGCAACACCATTCTCTACATAAAACTCTTCTGAAAGGAACAAAAGAACAAGGTGTGTCTGTATACATACATACATACATACATACATACATAGATATATATATATATATGCATCACTTCTTTCTGGCTATAGACGTCTAAGCTATGGAACACTCCGGAGGCAGTCCCTGAGGGAATCGCTTCAGATCAGTGCAGTAATTGTAGATCATGAAGTTCTTACGCACCCATTCCATCCTCTGTTGGCTTGTAGAATCCAGCTCCTGATTCAGCCACCCACTGTTCGTCGGTGAAGGGGAACCTTTCGACGTGCACTTGGAGTCGCCGGAAGACATGACGCAAGCGTCGGCATTGAAGTTCCGGTAGGAAGCCGTGAAGGGCGCATTTGTCCAGTCAGTCTTGACGAGTCCACCTCTCGTAGCCCAATCATCCGCATTCCAGAGGCTGGAGTAGATCCTCATTGCCTGATTATTCGGGAAAGGTACGCCTTTTGCCTTGTTGTTCCTGAAATCTCTGATTGGTGTATCGTCCACGTAGAATCTGCATTGAGTTCGAGATGACGTAAGCAACAGTCTTGGAGGAATTCAACAACAAACATTCGGAAGAAGTTGATGGAGAAAGGGATTACATTATGTGCTGGGGATTCCAGAGAATGGAGTAAGTGTGGAAGTTCTTGGTGGGATCAAACCATAGTTTGAATTGCTGCTCCCTGTCACCCTTCCCTTGCGAGAAGACGTTGGTGTGAAGTGTGTAGGGGTCTCCACTCGAGTTTCCCAGGAACTCGAAGTCAATCTCATCATGGATTGGACCTTGTGAAGATAGCTGTTGTTGAACACAAACCAACACATCAGAGAACTATGCAATTTGAATGGCTAATACATGTCTTTTTTTTCTTTTCTTTTTTTCTTTTTTGCTTCTTCTTATGACTCTGCAAGACGCTTACATAGTATGCAGTGACAGTGCCGGCGGAGTTGCCCGGGACGAGCTTGAGCTGCATGTCAATCTTCCCGAAGAGATACTCATTCTTCGACTGGAAACCAGAGCCAGAGGCCTTGTCCAGAGACAGAGTCAGAAGCTGGCCGTTGTTGAGGATCTTGCCGCGGCCGTCGCCCCAAGTGATATCAAAGTCTCGATAGAAGCTACCAGCGGAGGTGATGACCATCAAGGAGAAAGCAACCAGAGAAGCCAAGAACAACACATTGGACTTGTATGCAGAGGCCATGGCCGACTTGTAGTGAGGACTGCTGTTTGTTGTGATTGGACTTGTGAGTGTGACTAGAGATGAAGATGGTTTGGGGAATTTATAGTCTTATAGGGATGTGGATGGTTAGGTGGGAGGAATGGGGAATAGATGGATCAGGGATGCTAAGTATCCAAGTGTGAGTTGGCAACAGATGGAAAGGTGCAGACCATGTACGGTCATCAAAAACACCCACGCGTTTGTTCACACGCCTTCACTCAGATTGCTATGAATGAATGACGAATGAACCAGCGTCGTTTTGCGAAACATGGACAGAGTTACAGATTGGACACAGCTCAACTCTGCTGGAGGAATGGGGCCATGGGTCCTTCTCAGTTCAGGCTTGTGTGTTTATCTTGTTATTTCTTATTAGATATAGGTACTAGCAACCAGATAGAGCATACTCTCCAGTAGCTTCTTTTCTCCGTGTTTACTATTTCTGGTTTCTTTCTTTGCTTTGATGTGGAAAAGGCATTGCCTTTGGTAAAGTGAATTAAAGTTGGCAGGTTTGAAAGGTTAGTTGCAGAATTATGGTGTTGCACTTGCATACATTACTAGATACATTACTAAATTAGTGGTTAGAAGCGTGTGGCAATCTTATGTGGCTTGGTAATATGAGGACTGTTGGTGGTTCTGGTCATTAATTAATTTGTTTGACCGAATTTGTTATTTAAGGTATAGGTTGAAAAATCAAACATACCAGACTTGTTAACCTATGATATGTTAAATAAGCTTTACCAAAAAATGAAACAAATTATTATTTCAAAAGCTATATGTTTCATCAAATAAACATTATTGTTCCATAAGTCTTTTTTTTTCCACGAGTTAGTTTTTTATTTGTGCATAAAAACTGTCATATAAGTTGATTATAAAAAACTATGAAGACTAGTATTTTCAAAAACATTACATATGAGAATAATCTGTTTATCCATAAGCGTTTCTAAACACTAACTTAATGAGTTGGATCATGGGTTGAGCACATAATCCAACTTGTTAACCCATTAGAATAGGTTTTGTTTTAAAATTTTACAAATTGAAGTAAAATTCCATACCTATCATCCTAATATTGTTGGCTTAGTGTTTAGTTTATTTTATGTATGTATTTTACTCTACGGAAAATATTGAAGTTTTTGTATATTTAAGATATTATTTATTAACTAATGATGATTATTTATTTGTGTTTTATTACTTCTTACACTTTTAATGTTTAGAACATATTTATTTGGACAAATCTTACATATTTTGGATATTATACAATATAAGTTTATGTATAAGTTAATTTTATAATAATGATTTATCATTATATTGTGTATTAACCTGTTTGACCTATTAACTCACTCATAACTCACCATCCAGATAGGTTGGGTTGAGCTACAGGTCAAGGATTAGAAACATAGGTCATCATCCAACTTGTAATGAGTTATCTCAAAACGAGTTGAGATACATCTTGACTTCTATTTAGGCCTAATGAAATCCATTGATACTGTTCTATACACCTATATGATATAGGTTATTAAAGCTTTAAGAGTGCAAGTGTGTAACGTTTTTTTAGGTCGAGACAGCAAAATCACACCTAGATGCTCATACGTAGGTTGTTTTTGTGCATGGCTTGGATTACGTCCTGTCCAACGGTCATGCATATAATTTACACCAAACTTCATAAGTGAACAAAAGGTACGTTTGGTATAATTTTTAGATAACTTTTGAACATATTATTTTCTCTTAAAAAACTATAATCATGCAACAGTTTTATCAAACACTGATAACTTCTTAGAAACAAGTAACTTTTGAAACAATAATTTCTTTACATCTTTTAGAAACTGGATTATGATATAGTTTTTAGTCAAAAGTTAACTTCTATACTTATATTTAAAAGTTAAAATTCAGTTACTCCTTTTTCCTATCATTCACCATTTCAGTTGTGTTAATATCTTGAGATTATTTCCTCTCGTAGGCTTTATATGATTTATATTAGTTCTATACAGATAAGCGAAAAATGAAGTTCTTCAGTACTCTGTCACCAAACTCCATGTCGTTTATGCAACTACATACTAATTCGATACAGCTCACTGGTACCTGTGGCAATGACGAACATCAGGCACAGGAGGCAAAGAGCTGGTTGTTCTATGGCTGTCATATGACGTAATTTGTCATTCCATTATTGCGCATTTATGAATGATTGTAGGTTCAGTGCCTTAGGTGGAACTCACCAAGTACGTACCTGCTGATCAGCTCTAACTTAATTTAATAATTGTATAAATAAATCTATCCTTTTATGTAAAACAATTTACTCTCCAAAATCTATAGTAATTAACTTCAAACATCCAACTCAAAATCAAGTAATTAATTCCAAAAGTGAGTAGATCATAGGTAGAGAACCAGATGGTATTGGTTGCTAGCTTACATAATATGGCGAGGATTCCAGAGAAATAGAGTAGGTATGGAAGTCCTTTTTGGGATCAAACCAACCACGAAACTGCTGCTCCCTGTGACCTTTCCCTTGAGTGCACACATTAGTATGGATTGTATAAGGTTCTCCACTGACATTACCCAAGAACTCGTAGTCGATCTCATTATTCGCCTGTCCTCCCGATGCCAACCGTTGCACTGATCACATAAAGTTTACTAAAGTTCCTGCAAAACAACTTCTAAACCGTTTCTACTTACGTAGTCGGAGGTGACTGTGCCGGCAGAGTCACCGGGGATTAGAGCGGTGAGTAGATAATTCTGACGAAAACAGTAGATACAATGGAACGTGTGATTAATGCTTATGGATGAGGGGAGGGCAGGAGCCAGCTGTTGCTGGTCAGGCCGGACAGATTTCTGTGCTGCACCGTTCCAAAAATGAAGAGACGCGTGGTTAATACGTTGGACTTTGTGTGATCTGGGGAAAACTCGGTTGGAATGAGACCATTGAGAGTTGAGAGAGGTCAAGTCATCCTCCAAGTCCAGATGCGTGAGAGAAAATAGTAAATATGCATGCATGGACACGTTGATCGATCGATGAGAAAACACGTATGTGATGTTTTACACGAACACTCGTGACAAAATAAGAACATGCACACATGACCAACCCTTCAACCAGCAATTTCACGCTTATTATAATAACCTCACTAGCTGCGTCATTGCCCCATCCGCCGCTATTGAAAGATGGTTCGGCTTGTAGGCCGATTGATCTTTTTCGCAATGTTCGTTTTGGCAGATCCTGTTGCTGGATGAGCCCATGAAAACCCTAATCAAATCCGCAACTGGAGTCTAGGGTTCTTATTCTAGCCGTGAACGCATGTGAAAATTCTCGTGCTAGCTAGCTAGCTAGCTAGAGAGGATGTTATTATAAAATAATCATCATCAGAAATCGAATTCTCTCTCGAAAATGCGGCAACAGCAACAACACCCTGTGTATTTTACAAATATCGAATTGTTTCTTGGAAGCGCGATAACCGCGTCATCCTCCATCGTATGGATTGTGAATGCCACTCCTCTATCTCTCATCCTCGTCCGGCTACTCAAGCTCTCACTAGGGACCTTTGGATGATCGTTTATACCAGCACTCACCTTATTAAATATTTATGTCAAACTCCACTCTCTCTGTTCAAAGCTTGGAAGGCAAAGCACTTTCTTTGGAGTAAGTCTCTGGTTCCATTTTTGGGCAGTATTGAAGTTTCCTCCTCGTTAACGTGCTGCCATGAAACAAAATAATACCCAGTCCATCTCTTGTGCCATTTACTTCCCACATGAGGTATACATATGGTTGTTTCTTGGTGGGTTTTTAGGGTGAGGCGAAAGGCTCACGGGTCAATTGAAGATCCAACGCTCGACTCGTCATGAAAGGGTTATCTCCAGCTCTTAGTCTTGACTTTTTAGTAAACTAATTATAGCCCTGTTGTTCGAAATGATTCGCACTGCTCTAGCGATTGCTGCTTCTCGATAGTGGTATAACTTGATGTTTGAATTGCTTTCCTTGATGGTTGTGTATGGAAGTTCGTCGAGAATCCAGGTCCATTCTCTTGTCTCAGGCCCGCTATAGTTTGGACTTTGGACTTGCTTCATAAATTTGGGATGGAGAATTGTAAACAATTTCCTACTCCATCTATTGTTGGTCTGCATCTCTCATCAGTGGATAGCTATTTGCTACAGAATCCCTCCACTTATTAGAGCATTGTCGGTGGATTCTAATACCTAACCATTAATTAGACTTGACAATTAGATCATGTTGTGCAGTTATCGTGTCAAATTAATCATGTTATCTTGTCTATAATTTTTTCAACAATACATATTTTATTTTTGAAAAATTATGATTGATTAGTGATAATATCATTTTTTTTTAACATATATGAAATGTATTTTGATTCAATTTAGTATTAATATGCTTAGTAATCCATTAATAATGTTAAACGTGTAATAACTAGATTAAATTGGTTACAATTGTGTTAAATCAAATAGTAATCGTGTCAAATCGTATCAAAATAAAGTTATGTTTTTTAACAATGAATTACATAAATATTTCAAAATAGCTCAAAAAAATTATGAATAAATTTTTTCGTATTGCCGTATCATATCGTGTCATGTCAAGGATTGTCAAGTCTTACCCTTATCTATCGAAATTTGGTTTTTTTTTCGTCAATCAGGTTTTCAATTTCTTTTGCTCATTTGAAGGCTGTTAAGAGGATCACTATATCAAATATATAAACATGTATTATGTAATATTCAAATATGTAACAATCACCCAAATAAATACGTTCTAGACATTAAAAATATAACAACTAATAAAAGATGAATGAATGAACGATAATAGTTAATCAATAGTCTCAAAAAATACAAAAAACTTCATGCATCTCATAAAGGAAATATCATACGTGAAGCATTACAAACACTAAGTCAACAATATTACGAAGATAGGTTTAAAATTCTCATGGAGATGATTGTGTCTCCTTACACAACTTGGAAACACTTATAGAGTCAACTGACATCAATTCCACCTCAAGGAAGCAAAACCTTGGCTTGTTCTCTCCAATAAACCTAAGCTCAAATGGAGAAAACATTAACTCACTTCAAGTCACCAATGGAAACGATTTCTGAATGGATTGAACTGCATATCAGTCGAAGAAAATGGTTAAGAATAGACAAAAATGTAGTTGTGGTTCACAATCACCTACATTTACAACCTATTTTTCATTTTTTTAATACAAAAATCAAAATATGTAGTCCTTTAATCCATTTTATGGTCCACAACACAATTAAATTTCATTATTTTTGGAGAATATATTACCATTAATTAAGTCATTTAATTTTAATGGTTATAATTTACTCTATTTTAGGTTCATTAGATGAAGGGGTTAGGATTATCAAGTGGTAATGAACATTTAAGAATATAATTATACGACATGATGATTTAATTCATAAGGTGAAAATTTTAAAATATTTATTAAAAAATAAAAATAAAGTGTCTACTGTAACATCAATGCTCTTGGGGTTATGTGTGTCACCTATTCATATGGGAGGTGCGTTTTGTTGGTGCATTTTAGTCGCATGTTTTGGGTTATTCTTGGGTTAAAGTGAAATAAGCTTTGTATAGGGAATTAGTATCCTACTTAGCTTCATGTTGATGGTTGTAGTTGATCAAAGGACAATTTGAATAAGAAACTTTGATTATGGTTTATGAATGATGATGGAATTCAATATGAATGTATGGAGTTTAATGTTAATTGAGAATAGCGACGATCTTGACTTAATTAGATCTTAATGATCATTAGAGGTGGGTTTTGAAAGTGATAAATAATGATAATTTGAAGCTTGCACAAGTGAAGTGCATGCACTTGTGATAATGCAAGTGTTGTAAATGAAATATCATGTAGGATGCATGCATTCTAATATGGTGCAAGTACTGCATGTGGTGGAACAAAGGGATGTGAAGAAAAGAAGGTGAAGGATGTGTGTGTGCCACCCATCACTTGCACCAAATAAAGAGGTCTATATAAGGAGGGTAGCCCTGCTCCTTTTAAGATACACCACTAGTAGAGAAAAGAATAAGAAAACGGGAAGAAGAAGATGAGAAGAGAAGGAGAGAGAGAGAGAGAGGCAAAGCTTCACAGTTTGTACATGTAAGGATCGATGAGGATCTTGGATTCTCTAGTGTCGGGTAGCATCCACGTGACCTAAGGAGCTCACTGGTTGCGGTTCTTTGGTGATTTATGCTACAGTTTGCAGAGGTGAGTGGATTTTATTTTGATGGGATAATCCCTCTTAGATTTCTCAACATGCATCTGAATTTGGAGATTTTGCTTAAGGTTTGCTTGGGACAAGTGGGGAAAAGCAGAGGGAGTTAGCGATTGTGAATAGAACTTCGACAAGGCATGGATTGTCGACATTGGAGTTTGGTTCACTTGCTTTTCGGACTCAAGATATATACCCTCCCAAGAGCTTAGGATGTAGTTTTGATTAATGATTTTGGATGCATTCTAGGCATATGTTGATGCCTAAAACAAAATTGAGATGTTTGGTTTAGTTGATTATTTATTTGTGAATTTAAGTGTTGTTTGAAAGAAGAATTTACTTGTTATAAATCAATTACTGTTTGACATTGCTATCTCAATTTGCTCTTAACTTGAACTACAGATATCAAATTTCGGTAATTTTAGATGTGTTAGAAAGATAATTCTAAGATCTTTAATTTCATATATTATGCATAAATTTTTGGATTATATTCCATCCTGTATGTATGGATCTTTATAGTAAATTTTCCATTGCCTTGTTTTAGATTGAGTGTGATGAATGTTTTATACATCCTGCTGTTGTATGTTGGGAATTTTAGTGATTTTTCGAATGTTCTAGACTTTGCTTGGGTAGCACTATTTGATAACATAATTTACCATAGTGGAACTGTGCATTTTTCTTATGTGTGCGGGCCACACATTGTTGGCCCTGAGAAGTAGAAAGTTGTGACTTGTTTTGAAGGTGTGTGTTTTGGTTTTCTTCGAAGAACTTTAATGCTTTCCTTAAAGAATATTTGGAAAATATGGAAAAAAAAAGTTTTGAAAATGAATTCCATTGTTTTGATGAGGAACCAAGAGGCTAAAAGGTTGTGTTGGCGCGACAAGAAGGTGTGGATAAGGGATTTTGTGTTTGTTATGACCTCTCTTTTGTTTGTATTTGACATCTCCACTTTATGGATGTTAAAATCGACTTGTAATTGCTACTTATCTTACTGGTGAACTCTTCTTCTTCTTCTTCTTCTTCTTCTTCTTCTTCTTCTTCTTCTTCTTCTTCCTTTTAAGACAAAGAAATCAATCGTAGATTAAAATGGTGTAGTAAATGGGTGAAAACATATTATGTAAGACAATATAGAACAAATAGAAAGGATATTCACCTGAAGACCTTATTTCCCTCAATTGCAACTAAGATGAGTAGGGGTGAAGCCAAGAATTTCAAAACTTTTCAACACCATGGTCATAACCTTGAGTAAAAGAACTTTTAAGAAAAAAACTAAAAAAAAAGGTCATTCAAAAAAATTCTAAATAGACGACCATCCCACAAAAGAACTCAAAAAAAAAAAAAAGAAATACTACAATTGTCCTCGATGAGGATATATTTTTAGGAAGCATTGCATGATTTCTTTGTTGATAACAGTATCAAATAGATTTTTCACAATGTAAGTCACTAGATTATCATTCATCCAATAGTCCTTCATTCGATTTTATAATCGATTCTTCACAATATCCATTACAAAAAAAAAAGCTCTCAATTGATGCTGTAATATCTAGAACCAAAATAGTACAGTCGCGGATGTGGAGCGCAGTCGAGGAGCACGGCTAAGGTGCGCGGATTGTCCATGACAAAAAATCCAGAATGGATGTGAGACTATGTAATTATAATTTAGAAATTCTAATTTTGTGAATATGTAACAACATTGATTTGTGATGTATTTCTCTTAATTATATCAAAGTTTGTTTCTGGTTTCTCCTTTTGTGCAGTATTTTGGTATTTTGCGACCCCGTGTGTGTGTGGGACCCAGGCAGGGGCTAAAATCAACCAGAGCACAATGCAGCATAGTATGCACCATCGTTTACTATGCTCACATTATGCCTCCACCTTTCGCCATACCGTTACGTGCTCTAGTGTGATTTTCAACGATTGTCGGTGGCAAGCGACGACAACATTCGACGACCTTTAAAGGAGGAGGAAGAGTGGAGGCGAGGGTAATTTGTGAGAAGAGAGGTTGCGTCTGCGTGTGCACAGGTGACCTGAGGAGGAGGAGACGTTCGTTGGAAGCTGAGGGGATCGTCGAAGTCCACTGTGTACGCGTTCATCCCTCTTCTTCTTCCCTGAATTAGTGTAAAATCATGCAAAATTGCATAGAATTAGTTGTAAATTACAAAATTCAATAGATCAGATTGTTTTAGATGCATGTTAGCTGCCTTGGATTTTTCGAAGATTTATTAGTGGATTTATGCGTGATTTTTCAACGGTTTTGCTATAGTACTTTGACAGTACCTTTTAAGCTTCCCGATTTTGTATCTTGAGTTATGTCTTATGGTTTTAAATGATACTTGTCCCAAAGTGTAAAGGACTCAGAGCTCTATACATTTGCACATTTGGTTTGTTTTTTCAGATGCTGGAAATGGGTCCGCCTAAGGTTCCGCCTAAGGGTCCCATTTCAGACAATTTCCATTGACCTTGTTCTCTGATTCTGGGTTTACTGTAAAAACCCAACCCACGTGTGAGGGGCAGACAGGTCGGGTGCACAGACAGGTCGTGTGGTTTTGGCAATACAGTTTTCAATAAAGAAAATGAATTATTGTGTTAACCGAGGTTTTGATTGCTGATAATGGATTTCTGTAATGAAAAGGTTTTGGAAAATGCTTTCGGAAATGAAACACATGTTTTAGAAATATCTTCGAGGATTTGATCGAAACCACATACCTGAAAGGCGATTCAACATAAAAGGTTATGCTTGCTAAGTTACTTGACTGAGGTACTACAGGGCCCTAAGGTGAAAGAGACCTGGGCATTCCCTTAGTAGAGGCAAGTTGAGCCCGAGATATATCGGACCGTATCAGATTACAAAGAGGGTTGGTGAGGTGGCTTATAGATTGAATCTGCCTCCAGAGTTGGCTGGTGTGCACAACACCTTCCATGTTTCTATGCTGAGGAAGTGTTTGGCCGATGCGTCCCAAGT
>JAMKQA010013709.1:0-15091 GCA_024699735.1 Posidonia australis
TCCAACAAACATAACTACTTCCCACTTCTCTCCAACAAACATAACTACTTCCCACTTCTCTCCAACAAACATAACCACTTCCCACCACTTCTTAACCACCATAACCACCTTCCACTCTAGCCATAACAACCAGCCAAGCCATTTGGAAGCCTATAAATAGCCCCATTTGCAAGTAGAAAGCGGACTTTTGGGAAAATGGAGAGGAGAAGCTCCCTAAGCCTTTTCCTCCCAACCAAAAGCAAGCTCCTGCGAGCTCCTGCGGTCTCCGACGGTGAGAAATCAAAGGTTCCAACTATCTATAGCGAGCTCCTGCGGTCTCCGACGGTCCTCGACTTTAACATCTGGGCCTTATTATCTATCTTAATTGTAAACCATGTAATTAATTGTAATATTGCTTAAATGGTTTATTAATGGGCAATCTGTTGTTTCTTGGATGTGTGAGCTTGTGGTTGGCTTTCTGTGCACCTGTTTGTGATTTGGGACCAATGTGGAGTCCAGTTTGGGGATGCACAGTCGCCTCGGTTTGCATGCTTGTATTTTCCTCATTTTCTCTCCTTCTTTTTCTTCTTCCCTTGTTCTCTCTCACGAGCCATGCCCTTCCACCTTTTTTCCGTCTTCTTCTTCCTCTTCTTCCACACCAGTGCCACTAGCGACGGAGGCCCGTGCCTCCCCATCCTTTCCGACCGGATGGATGGCCGGCGCCAGGCGAGTGGTGGCAGAGTTAAAGAGAGGGAGGCAGGAGTGGGCAGAGGGAGAGCGTGGCGAGAAAGGAACGGAAGAAGAGAGAGAGTAGGGGCGCACGAGCTGGGAGGAGGAGGGTCTGCATGTGGGTGCTTCCACCATGGGCCAAGGTTCACCGGAGCTTCGCCAAGGCGACGCCGGGGTGTGGTGAACTCGTCGAAGTTGCATGGGCCATCGGAAAGGTACGCGATCCCTCCCTACTTTCGTTATTGCTTCCTTGGAAATAATGATGTAAAATGCATGAAAAATTGTGGAAAAATCATGAAAGGAATGGGAATGTGATATATAGCATGAGAATATAGATATCATGCGGTTAGGATTGATATTTGTGGGGAAAATGCAATTTTTTGGGGTTGAAGGCTATAGTAGCCATTCTTGAGCCCCTTCGCTTTATGATTTTCGTATGAACTGTGTGCTGGATGAAATCATGAATGCTTTGAGGGGTTTTGAAGTAGACTCAAGGGTCTACACCGTATGATTTATTGATGATTTATGATGAGTGTTTGGGAGGTCCGATCGAAACTCCCACCTTGGGCGATTTCCGCCATTCGGAACAGGGGAGGTGCCCTGGTTTCGGGCGATTCGACATGCCGAACTGAATTCGGCATACCGAGTCTCTGTCAGATTAGCCAGATACCTGATATCGGTAGACCGAAAATATTTGATGTACCAAACTAGGGATCTTCGGACTACCGAACTTGAGATTCGGTCTACCATTTTTGCCCTGAACCTGGTATGCATAAATTGTGAATTTTAATGAAGGATAAAAGGTTTAATGGTATGTTGAGTGTATGTTAATGATGTTTTCCCCTTGTAATGACTTGGAGGAATGTGGAACCCAAATAAATGGATTTGGGCGTGGTTTTAGGTTTTGATCCCATAAATGAATAAAGAGGATGATTTTGTGTGGTTTTGGGCATGAGACCCAATTTATAATTTTAAGCATGGTTTTCATGACTTGAGTTGGGACCCCAGTGGAGGGTCAAGTGTTGCAAGGAGATAGAGTCCTGCAACGAAAAGAATGAAATGGAAAAAATGGTTTTGTCAAATGTTTTGAAAAGAGAAACTGCATATGGTTTTAAAGAGATTAATGAGATTTGTAGGAACCACAGCTAGACCAGGGCTTTGCGACAGGGGTAGTGAGGCCTAGAGAGATGTCGGGGACGTGTCCTTGGTTGTGGTTGTCGAATTTACGATCCAGGGTAGGAGCCTCGAGACTGTGGTGGTACTGTAGGACCCGGGGTATGGTAGACCTAGACTACCCTCAGTGATGGTGCTAATCGGGTCTGGGGTTAGAGTCCCCAGGTGCTCGGGCACTAGGGCGTCTTGAGGATGCACTCTGTGCTTGTACCAGTGAGGGTACATTGAGGCTACGACCGGGGCAGTTGAACTCCAACGCGGGGTGGTTCACCGTGGCACTGTAGTGTGGGTGTGGTGACATGAAATCCTCACCAACTACTTGTGGCTAGGTCGATCGCCTATGGCCAGGGTGATGTGACCAGTTTTGAAATAAAAATTTTGGATTTGTGTTTGACTAGTTCTTTGCCCTGATCTGTGATGAATTGTGTTAATGGATTAAATGATGCTTTGGACAGGGGAACTAGATCTAATGGTTTGCTTTTCCTAAGTTCTGCATAAAGATTTGTTAATGATCATAAGGTTTTGAAAGAAAAAGAAATGTGATTTGGGCAGGATTGGACTTATGAAATAGTCCTAAAATCCTAGAATGAAATGATGATGGTGTTTTAACCAATTGCTAGCCTGTATTTATGAATTGGTTTTGAGCCCGTGAGGCATTGTGTTTTAGGCTGGATCTGGTCAGAAATGTGATTTTGAGAATGTGACTTTGGGAAGAAATCCCAAGTATTGAAAAGTATATATTTCGGGAAATGAGTTCTAAAGGTTTTAAAAGAAAATGCAAAGGTATGGTTTTGAAAGAAAAGGGTGGTTTTGGAATGAGTTTCCAAATGTTTTGAGAAAAGAAAAGAAACATGGCTTTTGAAAAGAGCGTGGATTTGGGATTGAATTCCTAAATGATTTCCAATAAAAGAAAAGAGGATTTTTAAAAAAGAAAGAAAAGAAAAATCAAGTTTTGAGAAATGGAGAATTGAGTTTTTATGGTTTTGCCGAGGTTTTGTGGTTTGTATGTTTGGGGCGCGTACTGGGTGACTTAGATGTCACTCATGCGTGCTTAGTTGGTTTTCAGGTGCAGACCGCGTGTAGCCGAGTTCCGGTGCAGGAGTTGGAGCTTCTAGTTGCACATTGTGATCTTGAAGGTGAGCCTTAGTTATAGTTATTTAATGTTTTTGTAATTAGTGTAATTATGCTTGATACTGTGTTTTGGTAGTGTGCTTGGGATCGAGGCGTTACACCGACGGTCAACTTCACTATCAGACTAGGTACACACTCTATAGACCTCAATTCATGTTAAAAATGCTCCCTTAGGACTCCCTCTATCTTCCTTGATCGATTCCAACAGATCCAGAAGTCTCCTCTGGTCGGAATTGAGCTCCCAGGCCTCGCCGGAGCGATTTTTCTGTGGCCTAGGTGGGGGCACGAATCCACTAGTTGATTCGAGCCCCAGAGCATTGGATCCTCCTTGCCAGACATCCCTCTTGCTTCTCCACCCATTGAAACGCCGTTCCAGTCGCTGCAAAAGCTTCCACCAAAAGATCGCCGGAGTCGCGCCATGTCGCCGTCGCTAGAGAAAACGACTGAAACTAGCGGTTAATTGCGTGCCTCCAGCCCTACCGTGCCTCTCTGAGCCTCTAGAAGCGCTCCACGGCATACCTCCAACACTCCAAAGTCTTCAAATCCAAGCCACGTGCCCTGGATAGCCACCACAGTTGAGCTCACCAGAGTAGGATCGCGTCGACGGCAAGCTTGGTTCGAGGATGGGGGAAGTGTCCCATTCTAGCTTCTAGAGGAGGGGAAATGCTCCTCTTAATGTCCCAAAGCCTCCTGGATCCCTGGATCACGCGCCACAACCCTCCAGTAGCCTCCTTCTTCTCCGACACCGTCACCGGAGTGCTTGGACAGCAAGGGGGACGGGTAGCCCACTCTAGCCGTTAGATTTTCTATCCAGATCGATAAATCATATCCTCCTTTTCCCTTCTTGCTTTCCATGAGGTCTGATCTTAGATCAGGCCATGGGATAGCCTCCAAGAGTCTCTCCGGTGGTCGTCGACAGTGGAGCTCCGTCACCGATGGCCGTTGACTTTTTTTTTTCTTTTAAAGAAAATAAAAATGAGTTTTTTTTGCTTAAATTTCTGAAACTTTTGTTTCGTTACATTTCGGTCCTCATTTTATTACAAATAGGTCCTTTCCCTTATTATTAGGTCCCTTCACATTTTTTTAAAATTGTTTGAATAAAGTTTGAATTGAAAATATTGCAATGTGCCCCCGGAGCTTCCTTAATAATGTTTTCCAGGTTTAATAGTTTAATGAAAGCCCCTTGATTTGCTTTTCATGCATTTAAGTACAAAATTATTGTATTTAAAACCCTAAGTTTCATGAAAATGATTCTCGATGCATATTTCTCTGGTTAAATTGCATTTAAACTCCTGAGTTTCATTAAAATTCTTCTGAATGCATGTTTCTTTGTCTAAATTGCAAATTAAACCTTGAGAATTCAAATATTTGCAAAATTGTGGTTTAAATTGCATTTTAGCTCGTAAACTTTACTGATTTCACACTGATGCATGTTTTCTAGGGTAAAATTACAGAATTATCCTTGGAACTTTCTGTTTTCAAACATGGATTCTTTTTCTTGCATATTTTACCCTGAATTTCCGTAGAATTGCATTAAATACATGTTTCAATGGCAAAATTGCATTTTGACCCCTATAAATCTTCAATTTGACCAAAAATGCACAGATTTGCACATTTGACCCCAGATTTCTTCAAAATTACATGAAATGTGTTTTTCTATGTGTTTTTGATGATTTAGCTTCAGAATTTCAGTTTTCATTCAGAACTTGGGTTTTTTGCACAAAAGCCCTTGGAATTCACTTTTTTACACTCTTACATGCATTTTGCACATTTTGTTGCACTTTTTCATGCATATTTTCTCATATTTTCTTCCTCGCATTTCTAACTCATTTCAGGCTTTGTTTTCTCATTGTTTCCCGATTTTCTTTCGACTTTCGTGATCTTTGACTTGATTTGGCTTTCCATCGCCTGAGGACGTACATTAACAGACTTAATAATGCCGACATTGTCCTGAATGAGGATTATTTTCCCAATTTGATTTTCTCGGATTTCTTCGAGTTTCCGTTGATTTACGTGACGTTTTTCGAGAGTTTTTTCGATTTTCACGATTTTCTTCATCGCCCACAGGCGTACAGTAAAGCGACATTCACAATGCCTACATTTGTCCCTCGGATTAACTTTTTCCCTTTTATTCATTTTTTCTCTTTGATTTAGCATGTTTTTCAGTTATCTTTAGCATATACATTCAGAATAGGTAAGCACACATCTAGTAGACCATTTAGCAAGTAGGAAACCTAGAAAGACCGAATTCCTCGGGCACACGAGGGTGCCTAACCCCTTCCCCATGCATAACAAGAATCCTTACCCTTTCTCTGGCCCACTTTGATTTGTGCATTACATCCATTAGGCATGTTGTATATATGTTTACTTCATCTTGTTTTCTTCTTGGTTTTCTTTTATGTTTGGTTTTCCTCATATTTCCATTAAAAGACTAGGTGGCGACTCCTTTCCTTATCCTTTCTTATCTTTCCTTGGTGTTTTCGAGTCTAGTCTTCTTCTCTGGATTCACTATCTTCGTTGTGATCGTATCGAGACTCCTTGTGTGTTTTCACGCACCCGGTAAGGAGAGCCGTGTAGGGTTCCACTGGCATGGTCACAGGAACTGGCGACTCTTCTAGGGAAAACCAGATTCTAACTTTTGTTGTGGTTTTCTTACTTATCTTTGGTCTATATACTTTATGCTTGTTTGCTTGTTCTGTTTGCTTGTACAAATTTGACTGAAATTGCCTTTTTGTGCCTTTCTACACTGTTGCTATGCTACCACACATGCACATGACTTAATTCATGTTTTTTTGCCGAAACTTGCTTTTATTCACTTACTGGTGAGCACTACACTATCACATGTCAAATTCATGATTTTTGCTTCATTGAGTGACTGTTTAGATGCCATGATAGTGTGTTTTATCCTTTTTTTTGTATTTGCCATGATTAGGAGAGTAGAGACATGTTTGCCTCCCTATCTGGTTAAAATAAAACACACAAACTCTGATAAACAAATAATAAGGCATAACTAGAGACAAATGCTCACAAGTCTCCATGGTTTAATAAAATGCAAGTAAAAGACACAAAAGCATATTGCATGAATGATCATCTTAGAAAGCATGCATCTTCTCCTTTAAGTCTACCCACAGTTTGCAAAGGACAATTCTAGTTTGTCCGTACGGCTTTGGCATAGGGCGTGTTGCTAGTTTGTGCCCCCTTGTCTGGGGTCGTGTTGGTGCTAGTAGAGGGTACAGTTCCATGCTACTGTAGGAGACGAGGCCACCAACGCACCACCCGTTCACTACTGCGCTTCAATCAGGATTTAGAACGGGAACCTTACTTTTCTGACCAGAGTCAAAACCTAAAACCCATGAGTGCGTCCGTGTGGTCAACCCCATATGGGACATGCATGGTGAGAGAGTGCACTTTAGGACATTCATCTGCATTGTGTGTCATGTCATGCCACTCTAATAACTAGCATTTGTCTTCACATCATTGTCTAGGTTCTGATACCTATTTCTCTTGCCTGTTTTCTCAGGTAGCTTGTTGTGAGGTCCTCGCTTGTGGTAGCCATGCCCCCGCAGACGAACAAGCCTCCAGTTATTGTTCTGAAGGGGGTCCCACACTCAGATCCTCCTTCTTTTACTTTGACTGCTTCCTCTTCCCTATGTGAGTCCCGATTTGGGAATCATGGAGGATCCATATTTCCTCTTTCAGGACAGTGGCAGACACAAATCGGTCTAGGGCCCGTCACTAATTCGACTATGGTGACTACCACACGGGTCCCAGATGTTCTGCCAGCTGCACCCTATCTCTCGGGCCCTCCTGTTTCAGGAGATCAATCAGCTACGGTTTCATCTGTTTTAAGGGCAATTCCTGTTCCGCTCTTGCCCTTGGACCTATCATTTGATTGGTCTTCGGCCACACAAGCTAGTACTTGAGAACTTTGGCCTGAGGGTTTGAGCGCTTGGCCCTTTCTCTTGATCATGTTGAGAGTCTTCCTCTTTCGACCTCTGAGGTTCTAGTGTAGACCAATATAGCATTGCAGGCTCACCCCACTACATTATCGCCCATACCATCGCCTCATCATCACACCGCTCTGGCGATGGGGGCGTTATCTCTGCCTCTTGCACCACAATTGCATTGGTCACAGCATGCATCATAATCACCTTGAAATCAACCCATTAGTTGTGCGAGAGTACAACATTTCTTGAGTCCGTCACCTGGAGTTGTACCAGTGTCATAGTTGTTGCTCTCGTGCTCAACACCACACACCACACAACATACTCAAAACCCACCTCAACATCAGGATCTGGTTCCAACACGTAGGTTGTCACTGCACGTTAGGCGCACACCTCCCACTGTCAAGCCAGTGCATCTCGTCGCATCGGCTCAACAGGGACAGCAACCTAAGGAGAAACGAGGCCGTCGTGTTGAAAGTGACTACACTCCACTGGGCGAGTCACTGAGCACTGTTTTTCCTCATGCTGTGTCACTTCTGAGACTCCCAGATCTGCGTCCCCCACCAACTCCACTCCCTCGGTGGTACGACATGAACATATACTGCGATTATCATCGAGCCCTGGGGCATTCAACTAATAATTGCCACACTCTGCGGGATGTTGTTTAGATGATGATCGACAGTGGGACTATTGTTGTTGACACACGAGGCACAACACCCGCATCCATAACCTCATCATCACCAGCATCAAGTTCAGCATGCATTACACGTCCACACACCACCGTTGAATCGACATGTTGTGTCGTGCCAGTTCAGCAAGGGCAGCAACAACAGCAGAGGCGGCCTCGCCATAAGGAAAGTGACTTCACCCCACTCGGGGATTCGTTGAGCGACATCTTTCCCAAAGTTGCGCCATTCCTGCGGCTACCAGAGAATCGTCCACCACCAAACCCGCTTCCCTGGTGGTATAAGACTAACTTGTTCTGCCAATTCCATCGCACTCGTGGACATTTGACAAACAAGTGTTTTATTCTCT
Source organism: Posidonia australis (assembly GCA_024699735.1). NCBI lineage: Eukaryota > Viridiplantae > Streptophyta > Magnoliopsida > Alismatales > Posidoniaceae > Posidonia > Posidonia australis. The sequence continues at coordinate 7,992 of JAMKQA010013709.1, forward strand.
GGAATGCTGTCTAGGATTTGATTGACAATGGGAACATTGTCGTCAACACACAGGAGGCAGCACACACACGTGCACACACACATGCACACCCTAGAATAGCTGACCTTTACCATGTCTGAGCCTGCAAGCTTTGAGGATACTGGAACTTCAGGGGTTTCCCTCTTTCTTCTAGTTCTTTCTCGGGGAATCCATCGGGCCTCAATTGCCTAATTTGTCCTCTCTCAGCTTCTATTTGGCAGCACACATGTATGCCGCTTTTGTTCTTGTTCCTCATTTGCCTAGTTTGTCCTCTATTCTTTTCTCGATTCTGACCGACAACACTCACGTGTGCCACTCTTGTTCTTGTCCCTTACGGGGGTCTGACCTAAAGTTTGTCAGTTTGCCATGCACCGATCTAACCCAGCACGTGCAAATACCCTGGATCAAGTAGGAGACAGCCGTCACAGATGTCAACCCCAGCAAAGATACAATCTTAATGTCATCAGCAAATTCAGCATTCACAATAATTGTCTCAGTTTCAATAATTGTTTGATGGCCTTAGTTACGCCTACCTTGATTCTGATTTCTAGTGGCACTACTAGGAGTTACTTTGAACCCCAATGGCATCGACAAACAGCAACAACAATGACTGGAGCTGTATCCTTTTCCTTTGTTTTTCTTTTTGCATCACCATATACCAAAAAAAAAGCACAAAAGTTGAAAAAAAAAGAAAAAACACAAAACAAGAAAAAACATCAAGAACAATTAAAAAGGGTAGTTTGCTTGTCAATAACATTCTGCTTGATGATGAAAAATTGGAAAAGCTCGCCAATGTCAGAATGGATTATCCCTCTTCAGTTGTTACTACCCAGACAACTAGGTTAGCAAGGGAGCCACCAAACATCAAAGCCAGAAAAAATTTCCAAGCTCTGCAAGCATCTTACACCTTCAAGAGGGAGATAAAATGTTAGGGGTGACTGAGAGTGTGAGCCAGAAAAGAAAACATACATTCGCAATGGCATAAAAGAATAGAGAAGATAGAAGGCGAAGACAAGAGTCAGCCCAAGAGTCCCAATCCGAGTTTTGTGCTTACAGAGCCTGAGTAGGACAAACCAGTCAATGGGACAGAATGGATATGTGTAGAGGACTATTACTCAGAGGAGGAAATTATGGACTTTAGAATGGGTTCAACATCATCTATGTCACCAGGGACAGCCATGTTGGCATTGCCACCTCCGGAGTCAGCTGAGGGGCTTTCTACCAATCCATATGCAATCTGGGATTCAGCGGGGGCAGCTTCAGCAGTAATAGCATCAAAACAACAATCAGTTTTGATGGGGTTGCAATAGGGGCAGTCGGAGTTAGTGCCTGAGGTGTTAAAAACTACCAGTGCCTATTATGTAGATTTCGCTTCCGATGAAGAAGAGGGAGATGCTGTGGTAGCACAGGTTGATAGCATGCTCAGTGATTTAGAGGTTCTGTTTCAAGAATAGTTGGTGGTACTAGCCGAGGATGCACAAAGCTAGCTTAGGCGCAAGAAAGGAAAGGCAATATTGATAGAGTACACTGTGGAGCAGACAATTGCACAGGGTCAGTCTGCTATCATGACCCTAAAGGAGAATAGATCCTTAAATGCTAGACCAGAGGAGTTTATCTCCTATCAGCCGGGAGGCGGGTCTAGGTGGTATTATCAGACCTAGCCTCACTTGAGCAGTGGGGTCCAAAAAAAAAAGATCCTGAGTTAGGCTCAGGAGGGAATTTGGGTGGCAGCATTCACATCAGTCAGTCAGAGGACAACTGCTCACCTGTTGCACATGCTGAATAAGGACATCATGGAAATGAAAACTTTTGTCAACAAGAAGTGGAACAGCTGGATACAAGTTCGGAAATAGCAGAATCTGAGATCATTAGTGGTGCATACAAGAAAACTAGGATTACAGTAACCATCTTAAAACACCATCAAGGGAAGAATGTTGAGAAAGTGTACACCTTTGAAGACAAAGATCCGTCATTCCAGCAAAAAGTCCTTTCTGAGCTTATTACATATAGAGAAGAGGATGATGCAGAAATATAAGAGGAAAGTCACGATGCACTAGAATTCTAGCCTTACGATGATGATCCCGAAGGCCCAAACCTGCATGTAGAAGAAGAAACTAAGACTGTGAATATTGGCACTAACGAAGATGTCAAGGAAGTGCGGATAAGCGTCAGACTCACAGCACAGGCCAGAGTAGAACTTTTTGAGCTTCTTCGAGAATACACAGATATCTTTGCCTGGAGTTACGATGACATGGTTGGGCTAGACGTCGAGGTGGTGGTACATACATTACCGTTTAAACCTGATGTCAAGCTAGTTAAGCCGAAATTACGTAGATGGCGACCACAGTGGTTGTTAAAATTGAAAGAGGAAATAATGAAACAACACAAAGTTAACTTTCTAAAGGTCGTCCTTTACCCAAAATGGTTAGCAAATGTGGTTCCAGTACCCAAGAAAGATGGTCGGGTCCGAATGTGTATAGATTACAGAGACCTAAACAAAGCCAGCCCAAAGGATGATTTTCCACTCCCACACATTGATGTGTTGGTAGACAATACTGTAGGACACAAAATGTTGTCATTCATGGATGGATTCTCAGGATACAATCAAATCCGAATTGCAGAAGAGGATATGGAGAAAACGTCCTTTATTACCCCATGGAAAGTGTTTTGCTACAGAGTTATGCCATTTGGGCTCAAGAATGTTGAGGCCACATATCAGAGTGCAATGACAGCTTTATTCCACGATCTCATGCATCAAGACATCAAGGTTTACGTGGATGATATGATTGCTAAGTCGAAAGAGCCTGAAGAACACATTGCTTGTTTGAGGAAGCTTTTTAATCACTTGCGAAAGTATAAGCTACGGTTGAACCCCAACAAGTGCGTATTTGGTGTGTCATCAGGCAAACTGCTGGGATACATCATTAGCCAAAGGGGAATCGAGGTAGATCTGAGCAAGGCTAAAGCCATCATTGAGATGCCTCCCCTACAACAAAGAAAGAAGTCTGAGGGTTACTGGGGCGGTTGCAGTATATCAGCCGATTCATTGCCCAGTTAACACCAATTTGTGAGCCAATCTTCAAGCTCCTGAGGAAGAATGCATAGATCTGTTGGAGTGAGGAGTGCCAAGAGGCATTTGACAAAATCAAGAAACTCTTGGTAAGACCACCAGTCTTAGTTCCTCCGACACCAGGACGTCCTCTATTGCTCTACTTGTCAGTAACATAGCATTCAATGGGCGCAGTCTTGGGTCAGCATGATGAAACAGGTCACAAGGAGAGGGCCATTTATTATCTGAGTAAAAAGTTCAATGATTGCAAAGTTAAGTATACCGTAATCGAGAAAGTTTGCTTGTCCCTCGTTTGGGCCACACAACGCTTAAGGCACTATATGATGGCATATCCAGTCCTGTTACTGTGCCGACATGATCCTATGAAATACTTGTTTCAGAAGCCAGGACTGGTGGGTAGATGTGTCAAGTGGCAAGTGCTTTTATCTCAGTTTGACATCACTTTTGTCACTCAAAAGTCGATGAAAGGACAGGCCGTGGCAGATGACTTAGCAGACTTACCCTTGCCAGAATACCAACCCCTGCGGACTCAGTTCCCTGATGAGGATATGTTGTTTGCCATGGAAGAAGAAGAGCCAGTAGTCCCTCGAGATAAAGATCAGTGGCAGCTCTACTTTGATGGCGTAGTTAACAGGAGAGGCATAGGTATCGGTGTAGTGCTGGAGACCCCGTAGGGACAGATGATCTCACTTGCTCAAAAGTTAACCTTTGTGTGCACCAATAATGTGGCAGAGTACGAGGCATGTATTCTTGACTTGCGGGCTACATTAGAACATGGTGCATGGAAACTACATGTGCATGGCGATGCCATGTTGGTTATCTCTCAAGTTAATGGCAACAGGAGAACCAAAGACCTGAAATTGGTTTCATACCACAACCTTCTCTTAAAGCTAATGGCCAAGTTTGAGGAGATACGCTTTTTCATTATGAACAGGGCCAAGAATGCTTACGCAGATGCACTAGCCACTCTTGCATCCTGGTTGTCCATACCAGAGGATGACACGGTGAAAGTGTCGGTAACCTACACAGACCAATCGGCACACTGCATGAGCATAGAAGAAGTAGATTCCACAGTAGAGCTCCCTTGGTATCATGACATCAGAGCTTACCTGGAAATCGGAAGTCACCATCCAGATGCATCAGCGGCAAATAGAAAAACAATGGTTTGGTTAGCCTCAAAATATGTGCTAGGAGCAGGTCACTTGTACAGGAGGTCTTATAATCAGATGCTTCTACGCTGTCTTGATAAAAAGGAGGCTAACACAGTAATGTTGCAAGTGCATGCTGGGACATGCGGGCCTCACATGAATGGAGTATTATTGGCCAAGAAAATAATGTTACAAGGTTATTTCTGGTTAACCATGGAGACAGACTACTGCCAGTTTGTGCAAAGATGTCATAACTGTCAAGTCCATGGCAACTTTATTCATACACCACCACAGCAGCTCCACAACATGTCATCACCATGGCCTTTAGCTTCATTGGAGCTATCCACCTAGCAGCTTCCTTTAGACACCCCAATTTTGAGGTCATTTGGCAGCAGGCTCCTCCGGATGATGCTCGGGTCGCAACCACCAAAACCCTAGCACAAACAAATCCAATCAGGCCCACACTAGCCCACTTGACCCAATTAAACTTGAAATCCAACAAATAAAACCCTAAAACCCACCTAATCTCATTAAACGCCACTGAAAAACAAATAAAATCCTAAAATCCACTGGAAAACAAATAAAACTCTAAAACCCACTTAATCCAGCTAAAACCCACCTAAAATCCAATAAAACCCTAATTAATCAAATTTTTAAACCCTAATCAAGAGAAAAGAAATTAAACCACTTAAAAATCCAAATAAATAAGTAAAAACCCTGATTAAAGTGAAAATCCTAATTAATAAAAAATCAAAACCCTAATTAATCCAAAAACACTAATTAAACACAAAAACCCTAAATAAACACAAAAATCCCAATTAATGAATCCATAAACCCTAATTAATCCGAAAATCCCTAAATAAACCTTAATTAATCCAAAAATCCCAAAATAAACCGTGATTAAAACTCGAAACCCTAATTTCAAATCAATTAAATAAAACCCTAAAATCCAAAATTAATAATCACATTTAACTCACAAAATTCTAATTGAAACTTAAAATTAAAACCCTAAAATCCTTAAAAAATTCTAAACAAAATAAATAAGAAAACCCAAAGCGATTAATTAAAAATCAGCTAATTAAACCTTAATCACAAACCTAATTAAAATCATAAAAACATAACCAAAGTCTAAAATAAAATTCAAAACTCTAATTAAAAACTTAAAACCAAAACCCTAAAAAATCGCTAAAAGTTCATGAAAAAATCAAACCTAAACCAATTAAAACTTTAATAAAACGTTAAATCACAAAATTAAGAGATTAAATTAAACCCACAAAACCTCATTAAAATCTTAGAATTAAAACTCTAAAAAGTCCAACAAATTCCAAAAATAAAATCAAAACAAAAATCCCAAATCCCTAAGCCCAATAAGCCCAACACTATTTCATTTAAGAATTCAAGTCAAAACTTTACAAAATCCAAAAAATAATTCCGACGACCCTATTTTTCCGGCGAAAACTCCGGCGAGCAATTCCGAGAAATCAGGAGTGAATCTCAGCCTCCGAGATACTTGGCCAACCACCTCCAGCTCACGCCCGATCCAACGGTGCTGATGGGCCGAGGAGAGGAGGATCAACGGCGGAGAACCGCCTCACCGGAGTATAAGAAGCCTTGTCGTCGACAGGAGAAAGACCTTTGGCCAAAACCCATTCCAAAGATTTTTCAGACCTTTTGCGAGCCTCCAAACCTCCTCACCAGCGACCCCTGAGCCCAGCCAGAGCCTCCTATCCGTGTTTCCCTCAGCAACTAGCCGTCGGTGGGCAAATCAGAGCAACCACCGGAGCCGTTGCCATCGACCAGTCGCCGGAGATCGTGGGACAGCCACCCAAGTAATCTCCTGCCCTTCCTTTTCATTCGTGCATGCCCTTTAGAGTCCCCTAGGGCCTCCAGGACACGCTGCGAGGGAGCCAGGCTCCCCGCGCGTCTCCAGCCCCCTCCTCTGGCGATGGGTTTACCATCGCCGACGGCCCCTGAGCCCAACTGCGGGACGACCACTCAGGCCCCTCCTCTTCTCCTCTCCTCGTCCTCTGTACCCCCTTCTCGAAAGCAGCCTCTGCAGCCCCCACCGTCGCCATCGCCACCGCAGTCGCCGCCGCACGCCGCTCCAACGCCTCCCGCTCCAGGCCAAGGCCTCATGAGTACTCCCCCGAGCCTAGCCGACACCTCCTGGAGCTCCGACGTGCCCCCCGATGCTACCCAAGCCTTCGCCGCTATCTCGCCGTCATCAGAGCACCGCTAGCCTCGCCGTTGTCTTCTCCGGCAACGTCTAGAGCTCCTCCCTGGAGCTCAAGGTGGGGGGAAGGCTTCGGGCCTCCCCAGCCGCGCCTTGCCGCTCGGAGAGACTTGCCATGCCATCGTGAAGCTTTTCGGGGCCTCCGCGTGTTTCGTCAGCCCCAGGAGAGCCCCCGGGAGGTCGCCAAAGGAATTGCCAGCGGTAGAACACTGGCGACCTCCAGTGACCTTCGAATGGGCTTTTTATGGCCCATTCTTCTAAGTTTTTGATTTTTGCATTTCAGTCCTAAATTGTTACATTTCAGTCCTTTTTTATTGCATGTGGGTCCAGAACTTTTCACTTTAAGCCCCATAGTTTTAAAATACTTTTGTTTCTTTATTTTTCTCTATGTATTTTGCATGTGGCCCCCTAAATAGTTCATCTTTTAATTCCTAACATATTAATACATGTTTTTGTCACATCTGGGTTCCTGGAACACAGTTTCTTTACATTTATGTCCTGAAACTTTATATTTAAGCCCTTGAATCTTTCTGAAATTATTTTTCTCAGTGAAATTTACATTTTGAGCCCTGAACATTCTAAAAATTGCACTGATGATCAATAAAATTGAGTTTTTATCACAGTTAAGTCC
>JAMKQA010013710.1:0-25866 GCA_024699735.1 Posidonia australis
ATTGTTTTGCATGATTTTTCATGTTTATGGTTTTCCTCGTCTTCCATAATAGACTAGGTGGCGACTCCTTTTATTTTTGCTTTTTCGACGTGATTTTGTCGACCGATTTCGCATTCTTTTGCGGGATTTCCTCGCCGGCATGGTTACAGAGGGTAATGAACACATCATCCGAGATGCAGGCTGTGATGGCTCGAAAATCAATAAAGTGAACACGTCAACCGAGAGGCAGTTGGTGACTATGTAGAAGGAGGATAAACGAACACATCATCCGAGAAGCAGGCAGTGATGGTTAGAAAACTTGAAAAGTGAACACACCAATCAAGAGGAAGTCGATGACAGTTCAGATGGAGGATAAACGAAGACGTCATTAGAGAAGCAGGCAATGATGGAATGAAAATCCAAATAACGAACACGCCAACCTAGAGGCAATCAGTGACGGACCTAAGGGAGGATAAACGAACACATCATCCGAGAAGCAGGCAGTGATGGTTCGGATATCCGTAAAGCAAACACATCAAACAACAAGCAATCAGTGACTGTCCAGAAGGATGATAAACGAACACATCATCCGAAAAGTTGGCGATGATGGTTTGAAAATCCGAACAGCGGAGTCGCTAACCGAGAGGCAGGCGGTGACATTCAAAAGGAGGATAATCGAAGACATCTTCCGAGATATAGGAGGTGATGGTTTGGAATTCTGAGAAGCAGGCGGTGATGGTTCGGAAACCAGAGAAGCGAACACGCCAATAGAGAGGCAGTAGGTGATGGCTCAAAAGGAGGATAAACGAACACATCATCCGAGAAATAGGCAGTGATGGTTTGGAAATCCGAAAAGCGAATAAGCCAACCGAGAGGCAGTTAGTGACGGTCCAGATGGAGGATAAACAAACTCATCATCTGAGAAGCAGACGGTGATGTTTCGAAAATCTGACCTGCGAACACGCCAACCAAGAGGCTATTGGTGACTGTTCAGAAGGAGGATAAACGAACTCATCATCTAAGAAGCTGGCGGTAATGGTTCGAAAATCTGAAAAGCGAACACGCTAAGTGAGAGGCTATCGGTGATAGTTAAAACGGAGGATAAGCGAACACATCATCCAAGAAGCAGGCAGTGATGGTTCGGAAATTCGAGAAGTGAACACACCAACCGAGGGGCAGTAGGTGATGGTTCTGATGGAGGACAACAGAGCACATCATCCGAGAAGCAGGTAGTAATAGTTCAGAAACTTGAAAAGCGAACACGCCAACTGAGAGGCAGTCGATGATGGTTCAGAAGGAAGACAAATGAACTCATCATCCGAGAAGCAGGCAGTGATGGTTTGGAAATCCGAAAAGCGAACACGCCAACCTAAAGGCAGTCGGTGGCGGTTTAGAAGGAGGATAAACGAACACATCATCCAAGAAGCAGGCGGTGATGGTCTGGAAATCCGAAAAATGAACATGCCAACCGAGAGGCAATCGACGACGGTTCAGATGGAGGACAAACGAACCCATCATCCGAGAAGCTGGCGGTGAGGGTTCAGAAATCTGAAAAGCAAACACGCCAAACTAGAGGCTATCGGAGATGGTCCTGAAGGAGGATAAACGAACACATCATCCGAGAAGCAAGCGGTGATGGTTCGGAATTCTGAAAAGCAAACACGCCAACCAAGAGGCAGCCGATGACAGTCCGAACGGAGGATCAACAAACACATCATCTAAGAAGCAGGCGGTGATGGTTCGGAAATCCGAAAAGCGAACATGCCAACCGAGTGGCAGTCAATGACTGTCCAGAAGGAGGATAAATGAGCACATCATCCGAGAAGCAGCTAGTAATGGTTCAAGAAGCTGAAAATTAAACACGCCAACTGAGAGGCTGTCGGTGACGGTCCTATAGGAGGATAAATGTCATCCGAAAAGAAAGCGGGGAAGGTATGTAAACCTGAAAAGTGAAAACGCCTACCAAATGGCAATCTGTGACGGTCCAGAAGGATGATAAACGAACACATCATCCAAGAAGCAAGCAGTGATGGATCAGAAATCCAAAAAGCAAACACACCAACCTAGAGCATTCAGAGACGATCCCGACGGAGGATAAACGAGCACATCTCCTAAGAAGCTGCAAGTGATGGTTCGAAAAATTGAAAAGCGAACACGCCAATCGAGAGGCAGTTAGTGACAGTCCCGAAGAAGGATAAACTAACACATCATCCGTGATGTAGGCGGTGATGGTTTAGAAATCCGAAAAGTGAACACGCCAACCGAGAGGCAGTCGGTGATGGTTCAAAAGGATGATAAATGAACACATCATTCAAGAAGCAGGTGGTGATGGTTTGGAAATCTGAAAAGCTAACAACCCAACCGAGAGGCAGTCGATGACAGTACAGAAGGAGGATAAAAGGACACTTCATTCGAGAAGCAAGCGGTGTTGGTTTGGAAATTACAAAAGCGAACACGCCAACCGAGAGGTAGTCGGTGATGGTTCAGAAGGATTACAAGTGAGCACAACATCCGAGATGCAGGCAGTGATGGTTAGGAAACTTGAAAAGCGAACACGCCATCTACGAGGCAGTCGATGATGGTTAAGGAAGAGGATAAACGAACCCATCATCCAAGAAGCAGGAAGTGATGGTTCGGAAATCCGAATATCAAAAACGCCAACCGAAAGGCTGTCACTAACGCTCCAATTGGGGGATAAACGAACTCATCATCCGAGAAGCAGGCGGTGATGGTTCAGAAATCTTAAAAGCGAACACGCCAATTGAGAGGCAGTCGGTGACGGTTCCGAAGGAGGACAAATGAACACATCATCCATGAAGCTGGCGGTGATGGTTCAGAAATCCAAGAAGCGAGCACGCCAACCGAGAGGCAGTCGATGACAGTGTAGGAGGATAAATGAACACATTATCCGAGAAGCTGGTAGTGATTGTTCAAAAATCCGAAAAGCGAACATGCCAACTGAGAGGAAGTCGGTGACATTTTAGAAGGAGGATAAATGAACACATCATTCGAGATGCAGGCAGTGATGGTTCGAAAATCCGAAAAGCAAACATGCCAAATGACAAGCTATCGATGATGGTCCAAAAGGAGGATAAACGAACACATCATTTGAGAAGCCGGCTGTGATGGTTCCAAAATCCAAAATGTGGACTCGCTAACCAAGAGTTAGTCGGTGATGGTTCGGAAGGAGGATTAACGAACACATCATTTGAGAAGCAGACAGTAATGGTTTGGAAATTTAAAAAGTGAACCCCCTAATCGAGAGGCAGTCGGTGAAGGTCCAGAAGGAGGATAAATGAACGCACCACTCGTGAAGTAGGCGGTGATGGTTTAGAAATTGGAAAAGCGAACACGCAAACCGAGGGGCAGTCAGAGATGGTCCAGAAGGAGGATAAACGAGCATGCCATACGAGAAGTAGGTGATAATGGTTCAGAAATCCGAAAAGCGAACATGCCAACCGAGTGGCAGTCTATGACGGTTCAGATGGAGCATAAATGAACACTACATCCAAGAAGCAAGCAATGACAGTTCGGAAATCCGAATAGCGAAAAGGCCAACAGAGAGGCAGTTGGTGCTGGTCTAGATGGAGGATAAACAAACACAACATCTGAGGAGCAGGCGGCGATGGTTTGAAAATCGGAAAAGTTAACAAGCCAACCGAGAGGAAGTCGGTGACAGTGCAGAAGGAGGATAAACAAACACATCATCCGACAAGTAGGCGGTGATGGTTCAGAAATACGAAATGCAACACGCCAACCAAGAGGTAGTCGATGATGGCTCAGAAGGAGGACAAACAAACACAGTATTCGAGAAGAAGTCGGTGACGGTTCAAAAGGTGGACAAATGAACCCATCATCTGAGAAGCAGGCGGTGATGGATTAGAAATCCTAAAAGCGAACACGCCAATCAAGAGGCAGTCGGTGACGGTTTCGAAGGAGGACAAACGAACACATCATCCATGAAGTCAGCAGTGATGGTTCAGAAATCCAAGAAGCGAGCACGCCAACCGAGTGGCAGTCGATGGCAGTGCAGAAGGAGGACAAATGGACACATTATCCGAGAAGCTGGCAGTGATTGTTCAGAAATCTGAAAAGCGAACATGCCAACCGAGAGGTAGTCGGTGACATTTTAGAAGGAGGATAAACGAACACATCATCCGAGATGCAGGCAGTGATGGTTCGGAAATCTGAAAAGCAAACATGCCAAACAACAAGCTATCGATGATGGTCCAAAAGGAGGATAAACGAACACATCATATGAGAGGCCGGCTGTGATGGTTCCAAAATCCAAAATGCAGACTCGCTAACCAAGAGGTAGTCGGTGATTGTTCGGAAGGAGGATAAACGAACACATCATCTGAGAAGCAGGCAGCAATGGTTTGGAAATTTAAAAAGCGAACCCGCCAATCGAGAGGCAGTCGGTGACGGTCCAGAAGGAGAATAAACGAGCAAATAATCTGAGATGTAGGCGGTGATGGTGTAGAAAACTGAAAAGCGATCACGCCAACTGAGAGGCAGTCAATGACGGTCCGGAAGGAGGATAAACAAACGCACCACCCATGAAGCAGGCGGTGATGGTTTAGAAATCAGAAAAGCAAACACGCCAACCGAAGGGCAGTCAGAGACGGTCCAGAAGGAGGATAAACTGAACACATCATCAGAGAAGCAGGCAGTGATGGTTCGGAAACCTGAAAGACGAACACAACATTCGAGAAGCAGGTGGTGATGGTTCGAAAGACAGAAAGGCGAACACGCCGACCATGAGGTAGTCGGTGACGTTCAAATTGAGGATAAACGAACACATCATCCGAGAAGCAGGCGGTGATGTTTCGGAAATCCGAATAGCGAACATGCCAACGGAGAGGTAGTCGGTGATAGTTCGGAAGGATGATAAACGAACACATCATTCGAGATGACGGGGTGATGGTTCGAAAATCAGAAAAGCAAAAAAGCCAACCAAGAGGTTGTCGGTGACGATTCAATTGGAGAATAAACGAACACATCATCCATGAAGTAGGTGGTGATGGTTCTAAAACTTGAAAAGCGAACACGCCAATCGAGAGGCAGTCGGTGATAGTTCAGATGGAGGATAAGCAAACACATCATCCGAGAAGTAGGCGGTGATGTTCTGAAAATCTGAATAGCGAACAGGCCAACCATGAGGCAGTCGATGACAATCCCAAAGGAGGATAAACTAACACATCATCCATGAAGCAAGTAGTGATGGTTTCAAAATCCGAAAAGTGAACAAGCCAAACGAGAGGCAGTCGATGATGGTTCAGAAGGAGGATAAATGAAGACATCATCTGGAACGCTAGCAGCGATGGTTCGGAATTCCGAAATGCAAACACGCCAACCGAGAGGCAGTCGATGACGGTTCAGATGGAGCATAAACGAACAAATCATCCGAGAAGCAAGTGGTGTTGGTTCGGAAATTAGAAAAGCGAACACGCTAACCGAGAGACAGTCGGTGATGGTTCAGAAGGAGTACAAGTGAGCACAACATCCGAGAAGCAGGCAGTGATGGTTAGGAAACTTGAAAAGCGAACACGCCATCTGAGAGGTAGCCGATGTCGGTTCAGGAAAAATATAAATGAACACATCATCCAAGAAGCAGGTGGTGATGGTTCAGAAATCTGAATATTGAAAACGTCAACCAAAAGGCTACCACTGATGCTCTAGTTGGAGGATAAACGAACTCATCATCCGAGAAGCAAGCGGTGATGGATCAGAAATCCTAAAGGTGAGCACGCCAACCTGGAGGTAGTCGGTGACGGTTCCGAAGGAGGACAAACGAACACATCATCCATGAAGCCGACGGTGATGGTTCAGAAATCTGAAAAGCGAACACGCCAACCGAGTGGAAGTCGGTGATGGTCCAGAGAAAGGATAAACAAACACATCATTCAAGAAGCAGGCGGTGATGGTTCGAAAAATAGAAAAGCGAACACGTCAACCGAGAGGCAGTCAGTGACGTTCCAGAAGGAGGACCAACGAACACATGATCCAAGAAGTAGGCTGTGATGGTTCGAGAATCCGAAAAGCAAATGCGTCAATCAAGAGGCAATCGGTGTCAGTCTAGAAGGAAGATAAATGAACACTTCATCAGAGAAGTAGGTAGTGATGGTTCGGGAAGTTGAATAGTGAACACGCCAACCGAGAGGTAGTCGGTGACGGTCAAGAGGGAGGATAAACGAACACATCGTCTGAGATGTAGGAGGTGATGGTTTCAAAAATCGAAAAGTGAACACGCAACCGAGTGATAGTTAGTGACGGTACAGAAGGAGGATAAACGAACACATCATCCAAGATGCAAACGGTGATGGTTCGAAAATCTGAAAAGCGAACACTCCAATCAAGAGGCAGTCAGTGATGGTTGAAAAGGAGGGTAAACGAAGACATCATCTGAGAAGCAGGTGGAGATGGTTTGGGATTCCGAAAAGTGAACACCCCAACTGAGAGGCAGTCGGTGACAATTCAGATGGAGGATAAATGAACATATCATCCGAGAAGCACGCGGTGTTGGTTTGAAAATTTAAATAGCAAACATGCCAACCTTAAGGCAATCGATGATGTTCATGATGGAGGATAAACTAACACATCATCCGTGAGGCAAGCGGTGATGGTTCGGAAATCCGAAAAGTGAACAAGCCAAACGAGAGGCAGTGGGTAACAGTTCAGAAGGAGGATAAACGAAGACATCATCCGGGACGCTAGTGGTGACGGTTCTGAATTTCGAAAAGCGAACACGCCAACCGAGAGGTAGTCGGTGATGGTTCAGAAGGAGCATAAATGAACACTACATTCGTGAAGCAAGCAGTGACTGTTCTGAAATCTAAATAGCAAACACGCCAACGGAGAGGTAGTTGGTGCTGGTCCAGATGGAGGACAAATGAACACATCATCCGAGAAGTAGGCGACGATGGTTTGAAAATCGGAAAAGCGAACGAGCCAACCGAGAGGAAGTCGGTGACGGTGCAGATGGAGGTTAAACAAACACATCATCCGAGATGTAGGCGGTGATAATTCGGAAATCTGAAAAGTGAACATGCCAACCTAGAAGCCATCAGTGACAGTCTTGAAGGAGGATAGACAAACACAACATCCAAGAAGCAGGTGGTGATGGTTTGGAAATCAGAAAAGTGAACACGCCAATAGAGAGGCAGTTGGTGATGGTCCAGAATGAGGATAAACGAACACATTATCCGAGAAGCAGGCGATGATGGTTCGGAAATCCAAAAAGCGAACACGCCAACCGAGAGGTAGTCGGTGAAGGTCCTAATGGAGGATAAACAAACACATCATCCGAGAAGCAGGCGGTGATGGTTTGGAAATTCGAAAAGTGAACACGCCTAACGAGAGGCTATCGGTGATTGTTTTGAAGGTGAATAAACGAAAGCATCATCTGAAAAGAAGGCGGTGATGGTTTGGAAACCCGAAAAGTTAGCACCCCAATCGAGAGGCAGTCTGTGACGGTCCAAAAGGAGGATAAATGAACACATCATCTAAGAAGCAGGCGGTGATGGTTTGGAAATCCGAATAGTGAACACACCAACGGAGAGGCAGTCGGTGACAGTTCAGAAGGAGGATAAACGAACACATCATCTGAGATGATGGGGTGATGGCTCCGAAATCCGAAAAGCAAACAAGCCAACCAAGAGGTTGTCAGTGATGGTTCAGATGGAGGATAAACGAAGACATCATCCATGAAGCAGGTGGTGATGGTTCGGAAACTTGAAAAGCGAACACGTCAACCGAGAGGCAATCGGTAACAGTTCAGATGGAGGATAAGCGAACACATCATCCGAGAAGCAGGCGGTGATGGTCTAAAAATCTGAATAGCGAACACGCCAACCATGAGGCAGTCAATGATGGTCCTGAAGGAGGACAAACTAACACATCATCCGTGAAGCAATCAGTGATGGTTCGAAAATCCGAAATGTGAACAAGCCAAACGAGAGGTAGTTGATGACGGTTCAGAAGGAAAATAAACGAAGACATCATTCGGGACGCTAGTGGTGATGGTTCAGAATTCTGAAATGCAAACACGCCAACCGAGAGGTCGTCGGTGATGGTTCAGAAGGAGCATAAATGAACACTACATCCAAGAAGCAAGCAGTGATAGTTCGGAAATTCGAATAGCGAACAGGCCAACGGAGAGGCAGTTGGTGCTGGTCCAAATGGAGGATAAAAAAACACATCATCTGAGAAGCAGGCGGCGATGGTTTGAAAATCGGAAAAGTAAACAAGCCAACTGAGAGTAAATCGGTGACGGTCCAGAAGGAGGATAAACAAACACATGATCCAAGAAGTAGGCGGTGATGGTTCGGAAATACGAAATGTAACACACCAACCAAGAGGCAGTCGATGATGGCTCAGGAGGAAAAACGAACACAGTATCCGAGAAGCAGTCGGTGACGGTTCAGAAGGAGGACAAACGACCCATCATCCAAGTAGCAGATGGCGATGGTTCAGAAATCCGAAGAGTGAACATGCCAACCTAGAGGCTATTAGTGATAGTCCTGAAGGAGGATAAACAAACACCAACCAAGAGGTTGTCAGTGACGGTTCAGATGGAGGATAAACGAAGACATCATCCATGAAGCAGGTGGTGATGGTTCGGAAACTTGAAAAGTGAACACGTCAACCGAGAGGCAATCGATAACAGTTCAGATGGAGGATAAGCGAACACATCATCCGAGAAGCAAGCGGTGATGGTCTGAAAATCTGAATAGCGAACACGCCAACCATGAGGCAGTCAATGATGGTCCTGAAGGAGGACAAACTAACACATCATCCGTGAAGCAATCAGTGATGGTTCGGAAATCCGAAATGTGAACAAGCCAAACGAGAGGTAGTCGATGACGGTTCAGAAGGAAAATAAACGAAGACATCATTCGGGACGCTAGTGGTGATGGTTCAGAATTCCGAAATGCAAACATGCCAACCGAGAGGTCGTCGGTGATGGTTCAGAAGGAGCATAAATGAACACTACATCCAAGAAGCAAGCAATGATAGTTCGGAAATTCGAATAGCGAACAGGCCAACGGAGAGGCAGTTGGTGCTGGTCCAAATGGAGGATAAAAAAACACATCATCTGAGAAGCAGGCGGCGATGGTTTGAAAATCGGAAAAGTAAACAAGCCAACTGAGAGTAATCCGAGAAGTAGGCGGTGATGGTTCGGAAATACGAAATGTAACACACCAACCAAGAGGCAGTCGATGATGGCTCAGGAGGACAAATGAACACAGTATCCGAGAAGCAGTCGGTGACGGTTCAGAAGGAGGACAAACGACCCATCATCCAGGAAGCAGATGGCGATGGTTCAAAAATCCGAAGAGTGAACATGCAAACCTAGACGCTATTAGTGATAGTCCTGAAGGAGGATAGACAAACACAACATCTGAGAAGCAGGCGGTGATGGTTTGGAAATCAGAAAAGTGAACACGCCAATCAAAAGGCAGTCGGTGATGGTCCAGAAGGAGGATAAACAAACACATCATCTAAGAAGCAGGCGATGATGGTTCGAAAATCCGAAAAGCGAACACGCCTACTGAGAGGCAGTCGGTGAAGGTCCTAAAGGAGGATAAACAAACACATCAATCGAGAAGCAGGCTGTGATGGTTTGGAAATTAGATAAATGAACACATCAACGGAGAGGCTTTTGGTGATGGTCCTAAAGGCGGATAAACGAATGCGTCATCAGAAACCCGAAAAGTTAGCACGCCAACAGAGAGGTAGTCAGTGACGTTCCAAAAGGAGGATAAACAAACACATCATCCGAGAAGTAGGCAGTGATGGTTCAGAAATCTGAAAAGCAAACATGCCACAGAGAGGCAGTCGGTGATGGTTCAGACGAAGGAAAAGCTAACACATCATCCACGAAGCCAGTGGTGATGGTTTAGAAATCCGGAAAGCGAACACGCCAACCAAGAGGCAGTCGGTGATGGTCCAAAAAGAGGATGAATGAACACTTCATCTGTGAAGCAGGTAGTGATGGTTCGTAAACCTGAAAAGTGAACACGCCAACCGATAGGCAGTTCATGACAGATCTGAAGGAGGATAAATGAACTCATCATCTGAAAAGTAGGCGGTGATGGTTCGAAAATCCAAAATGCGAACATGCCAACCGAGAGACAGTTGGTGACGATTCAAAAGGATGATAAACAAACCCATCATCCGAGTAGCAGGCGGTGATGGATCGGAAATTCGAAAAGTGAACATGGCAACTAAGAGGTAGTCGGTGATGGTCTAGAAGGACGATAAAGGAACACAACATCCGAGAAGTAGGCAATGATGAATCGGAAATCTGAAAAGTGAACATGCCAACCGAGAGGCAGTCAGTGATGGTCAAGAAAGAGGATAAATGAACACTTCATCTGTGAAGCAGGTAGTGATGGTTCGGAAACCTGAAAAGTGAACACGCTAACCGATAGGCAATCGGTGACGGATCTGAAGGAGGATAAATGAACTCATCATCCGAGAAGCAGGCGGTGATGGTCCGGAAATCAAAAATGCGAACACACCAACCGAGAGATAGACTGTGACGGTTCAAAAGGAGGATAAATGAACCCATCATCCGAGTAGCAGGCAGTGATGGATCGGAAATCCGAAAAGTGAACACGCAAACCAAGAGGTAGTCGGTGACGGTCTAGAAGGACGATAAATGAACACATCATCCGAGAAGCAGGCAATGATGAATCGGAAATCTGAAAAGTGAACATGCCAACCGAGAGGCAGTCGGTGACGGTCCAGAACGAGGATAAGTGAACACATCATCCGAGATGTAGGCAGTGATGGTTCGGAAATCCGAAAAGTGAACAACCAAACGACAGGCAATCGATGATGGTCATGAAGGAGGATAAATGAACACATCGCCCAAGAAGCAGGCAGTGATGGTTTGGAAACCCAAAAAGCGAACACGCCAACCGAGTGGGAGTTTTTAATGGTCCAGAAGGAGGATAAACGAACACATCATCTGAGAAACGGGTAGTGATGGATTGAGAATCTGAAAAGCGGACACACCAACTGTGAGGCAATCGGTGACGGTTTAGAAGGAGGATAAATGAACACATCATCTAAGAATCAGGTGGTGATGGTTCGAAAATCCGAAAAGCGAACACGCCAACGGAGAGGCCGTCGGTGACAGTCCAGAAAGTGGATAAACAAACACATCATCTGAGAAGCAGGCGGTGATTGTTTGGAAATTCGAAAAGCGAACATACCAACCGAGAGGCAGTTGGTGACGGTTCAGAAGGAGGACAACCGAACACTTCATCCAAGAAGCCGACAGAGATGGTTCAGATACCTGAAAAGCGTACACGCCAAATGAGAGGCAGTCAGTGACGGTTTCGAAGGTGGATAAACAAACCCAACATCTGGGAAGCGGGTGGTGTTGGTTCGAAAATACAAAAAGCGTACATGCTAATCGAGAGGCAGTCGATGATGGTTTAGAAGGAGGATAAAAGAACACATCATCCGATAAGCAGGCAGAGATGGTTCGGAAATCCTAGAAACAAAACACACCAACCGAGAGGCAGTCACTAACACTCTAGATGGAGGATAAACAAACTCATCATCCGAGAAGCAGGTAGTGATGGTTCGGAAATCCAAAAAACAAACACGCCAACAGAGAGGCAGTCACTGGCACTCTAGATGGAGGATAAACGAACTCATCATCCAAGAAGTAGGCGGTGATGGTTTGGTAATCCGATAAGCGAACATGCCAACTGAGAGGTAGTCGGTGACGGTTCAGAAGGAGGAGAAATGAACACATCATCCGAGAAGCAGGCGGTGGAGGTTCGAAAATCCAAAAAGAGAACACCCCAACCGAGAGGCAGTCGGTGACGATTCGAAAGGAGGAAATATGAACACATCATCCGAGAAGCAGACAGTGATTGTTCGGGAAGTTGAAAAGAAAACACGCCAACTGAGAGCTAGTCGGTGACGGTCCAGTAGGAGGATAAATGAACACAACATCCGAGAAGCAAGCAGTGAAGGTTCGGGAAGTTGAAAAGCTAACAAGCCAACCAAGAGGAAGTCGATGATGGTCCAGTAAGAAGGATAAATGAACACATCATCCGAGAAGCAGGTAGTGATGCTTCAAGAAGTTAAAAAGGGAACACGCAAACCTAGAGGTAGTCGGTGACGGTCCAGTAGGAGGATAAATGAACACATCATCTGAGAAGCAGGCGATGAAGGTATGGAATCCCAAAATGTGAACACACCAACCGAGAGGCAGTCTGTGACGGTCCAGAAGGAGGATAAACGAACACAATATTCGAGAAGCTGGTGGTGATGGTTCAGATATATGAAAAGGGAACACGCCTACCGACAGGCAGACGGTGACAGTTCAGAAGCAAGATAATTGAGGTCATCTTCCGAGAAGCAAGCGGTGATGGTTCAAAATTCTGTGAAGCAGGCAGTGATGGATTGGAAACCTGAGTAGCGAACAAGCCATCCGAGATGCAGTCGATGACAGTTCAGAAAGAGGATAAATGAACACAAAATCTGAGAAGTATGTGGTGATGGATCAGAAATCCGAAAAGCGAACACACCAACTTAGAGGTAGTCAGTGATAGTCCAGAAGGAGGATAAATGAACCCATCATTTGAGATGCAGGCGGTGATGATTCGGAAATCCGAAATGTGAACATGCTAACCGAGAGGCAGTCAATGATGGTCGAGATGGAGGATAAACGAAAACATCATCCGACAAGCAAGCAGTGATGGTTCGGAAATCCTAAAAGAAAACAAATCATTCGTGAAGTTGGCGATGATGGTTCGGAAATCCGAAAAGCAAACAAGCCAACCGAGAGTTAGTCGGTGACGGTTCAAAAGGAGGATAAACAAACACGTCATCCGAGAAGCAGTTGGTGATGGTTCGAAAACTTGAAAAGCAAACACGCCAACCGAAAGGCAGTCGATGACAGTTTAGATGGAGGATAAACGAACACATCATCCGAGAAGCAGGCGGTGATGGTCAAAAAATCCAAATAGCGAACACGCCAACCTAATGGCAGTCGGTGAAGGTTCAGAAGGTGGATAAACGAACACATCATCTCAGACGCAGGCGATGATGGTTCGGAAATATGAAAAGTGAACACGCCAACCGAGTGGTAGTCGGTGATGGTCCTGAAGGAGGATTAACGAACACATCATCCGAGATGCAGGAGGTGATGGCTCGGAAATCAATCAAGCGAACATGTCAGCCGAGAGGCAGTCAGTGATGGTGTAGAAGGAGGATAAACGAACACATCATCCGAGAAGCAAGCGGTGATGGTTCAAAAACTTATAAAGTGAACACACCAATTGAGAGGAAGTCGGTGACAGTTTTGATGGAGGATAAACGAAGACATCATCCGAGAAGCAGGTAGTGATGGAATGAAAATCCAAATAATGAACACGCCAACCTAGAGGCAATCGGTGACGGACCAAAAGGAGGATAAATGAACACATCATCCGAGAAGCAGGTAGTGATGGTTCAGATATCCGAAAAGCAAACACGACAAACAATAGGCAAACAGTGATGGTCGAGAAGGATGATAAATGAACACATCATCCGAGAAGCAGACGGTGATGGTTTGAAAATCCGAAAGCGGACTCGCCAACCGAGAGGCAGACGGTGACGTTCAGAAGGAGGATAATCGAAGACATCTTCCAAGATACAGGAGGTGATGGTTCAGAATTCCTAGAAGCAGGCGGTGATGGTTCGAAAACCAGAGAAAACACGCCAATCGAGAGGCAGTAGGTGACGGTTCAGAGGGTGGATAAATGAACACATCATCTGAGAAACAGGCGGTGATAGTTCGAGAAATCCGAAAAGCAAACATGCCAACCTAGAGGCAGTCGATGGCGGTCCAAAAAGAGGATAAATGAACTCATCATCCGAGAAGCTGGTGTTGATGGTTCAAAAATCTGAAAAGCAAACAAGCCAATCGAGAGGCAATCAGTGACGATCCAGATGGAGGATAAACGAACACATCATCCGAGAAGCAGGCAGTGATGGTTCGGAAATCTGAAAAGCGAACACACCAAGCGAGAGGCTGTCGGTGACAGTTCAGATGGAGGATAAGCGAACACATCATCCAAGAAACAGACGGTGATGGTTCGGAAATTCGAGAAGTGAACACACTAATCGAGGGGAAGTAGGTGATGGTTTAGAAGGAGGACAATCGAGTAGATCATCCGACAAGCAAGTAGTGATAGTTCGGAAAACTGAAAAGCAAACACGCCAACTGAGAGGTCGTCGGGGACGGTTCAGAAGGAAGATAAATGAACACATCATCCGAGAAGCAGGCAGTAATGGTTTGGAAATCCAAAAAGCAAACACGCCAACCTAGAGGTAGTCGGTGGCGGTTCAGAAGGAGGATAAACGAACACATCATCCAAGAAGCAGGCGGTGATGGTTTGTAAATTCGAAAAGTGAACATGGCAACCAAGAGGCAATCGGTGACGGTTCAGATGGAGGACAAACAAACCCATCATCCGAGAAGCTAGCAGTGATGGTTCGAAAATTCGAAAAGCAAACACGCCAACCTAGAGGCTGTCGGTGACAGTCCTAAAGGAGGATAAACGAACACATCATCAGAGAAGCAGGCGGTGATGGTTTGGAATTCTAAAAAGCGAACACGCCAACCAAGAGGCAGTCGGTGATGGTTCGGAAGGAGGATAAACGAACACATCATCCGAGATGATAAGGTGATGGTTCGGAAATCCGAAAAGCAAACAACCCAACCGTGAGGTTGTTAGTGACGGTTCAGAAGGAGGATAAATGAACACATCATCCTTGAAGCAGGCGGTGATGGTTCGGAAACTTGAAAAGCAAACACACCAACCGAGAGGCAATCATTGACAGTTCAGATGGAGGATAAATGAACACATCATCCGAGAAGCAGCCGGTGATGGTCTGAAAATCTGAATAGCGAACACACCAAACTTGAGGCAGTCGATGATGGTCTTGAAGGAGGATAAACTAACACATCATCCGTGATGCATGCGGTGATGGTTCGGAAATCCGAAAAGTGAACAATCCAAACGAGAGGCAGTCGCTGATGGTTCAGAAGGAGGATAAATGAAGACATCATCCGGGACGCTAGGGGTGACGGTTCAGAATTTTGAAAAGCGAACACACCAACCGCGAGGTAGTCGGTGACGTTTTAGAAGGAGCATAAATGAACACTACATCCGAGAAGCAAGCAGTGATAGTTCGGAAATCCGAATAGCAAACACGCCAAGAAATAGGCAGTTGGTGCTTGTCCAGATGGAGGATAAACGAACACATCATCCGAGAAGCAGGCGACAATGGTTTGAAAAATGGAAAAGCGAACAAGCCAACTGAGAGGAAGTCGGTGACGGTCCTGAAGGAGGGTAAACAAACACATCATCTGAGAAGTAGGCGGTGATGGTTCGGAAACTCGAAAAGTTAGCACACCAACCAAGAGGCAGTTAGTGACGGTCCAAAAGGAGGATAAACGAACACATCATTCGAGAAGCAGGCGGTGATGGTTCGGAAATCCGAAATGCAAACTAGCCAACAGAGAGGCAGTCGGTGATGGTCCAGTTGGAGGGCAACCGAACACATCATCCAAGAAGTTGGTGGTGATGGTTCAAGAATCCAGAAAGCGAACACACCAACCAAGAGGCAGTCGATGATGGTCGAGAAAGAGGATAAATGAACACTTCATTTGTGAAGTAGGCAATGATGGTTCGGAAACCTAAAAAGCGAACGTGCCAATCGATAGGCAGTCGGTGACAGTTCAGAAGGACGATAAACAAACACATCATCCGAGAACTAGGCAGTGATGGTCTGGAAATCTAAAAAGCGAACATGCCAACCGGGAGGCAGTTAGTGATGGTTCAGAAGGAGGACAAACCAACTCATCATCCAAGAAGCAGGCGGTGATGGTTCAGAAATGCGAAAAGTGAACACGCCAACCTAGAGGCTGTCGATGACGGTCCTGAAGGAGGATAATTGAACACATCATCCGAGAAGCAGGCGGTGATGGTTTGGAAATCCGAAATGGAAACACGCCAACCGAGAGGCAGTCGATGATGGTCCAGAAGGAGGATAAACGAACACATCATTCGTGAAGCAAGCGATGATGGTTTGGAAATCCTAAAAGTGAACATGCCAACCGAGACGCAGTTGATGAAGGTCCAAAAGGAGGATAAAGGAACACATCATCCGAGAAGCAGGCGACAATGGTTCAGAAATCTGAAAGCGAACACGCCATACGAGAGGCAGTCAGTGTCGGTTCAGTAGGAGGATTAACAAACACATCATTCGTGAAGTAGGCAGTGACGGTTAACAAATCCAAAAAGTGAAGACGCCAACCAAGAGGTAGTTGGTGATGATTTAGAAATCCGAATAGCGAGCACACCTCCCAAGAGGGAGTCGTTGACGGTTATGAAGGAGGATAAACAATCACAACATCCGAGAAGTAGGGGTGAAGGTATGGAAACCCGAAAAGTGAACACGCCAACCAATTGGCAATCTGTGACGGTCTAGAAGGAGGATAAACGAACCCATCATCCATGAAGCAAGCGGTGATGGATCAGAAATCCGAAAAGCAAACACGCCAACCTAGAGGCAGTCGAAGACGGTCCAGACGGAGGATAAAGGTGCACATCTTTTGAGAAGCTGCAAGTGATGGTTCAGAAATCTAAAAAGCAAACACGCCAACCGAGAGGCAGGTAGTGACGGTCCAGAAGGAGGATAAACGAGCACATCATCTGTGATGCAGGTGGTGATGGTTTGGAAATTCAAAAAGTGAACACGCCAACCGAGAGGCAGTCGGTGAAGGTTTAGAAGGAGGATAAATGAACACATCATTCAAGAAGCAGGCGGTGATGGTTCGGAAATCCAAAAAGATAACATGCCAAACGAGAGGCTGTCAGTGATGGTCTAGATGGAGGATAAATGAACACATCATCTAAGGAGCAAGCGGTGATGGTTTGGAATTAGAAAGGCGAACATGCCAACCGAGAGGTAGTCGGTGATGGTTCATAAGGAGTACAAGTGAGCACAACATCCGATAAGCAGGCAGTGATGGTTAGGAAACTTGAAAAGCGAACACGCCATCTGAGAGGCAGTCGATGACGGTTCAGGAAGAGGATAAACGAACCCATCATCCAAGAAGCAGGCTGTGATGGTTCGGAAATCCGAATATCATACACACCAACCGAAAGGCTGTCACTGACGCTCCAATTGGAAGATAAACGAACTCATCATTCGAGAAGCAGGCGGTGATGGATCAGAAATCCTAAAAGTGAACACGCCAATCAAGAGGCAGTCGATGACGGTTCCGAAGGAGGACAAACGAACACATCATCCATGAAGCCGACAGTGATGGTTGAGAAATCCAAGAAGCGAGCACGCCAACCGAGAGGTAGTCGATGACAGTGCAGAAGGAGGATAAATGGACACATTATCCGAGAAGCTGGCAGTGATTGTTCAGAAATCCGAAAAGCGAACATGCCAACCGAGAAACAGTCGGTGACATTTCAGAAGGAGGATAAATGAACACATCATCCGAGATGCAGGCGGTGATGGTTCAGAAGTCCGAAAAGCAAACACGCCAAACAACAAGCTATCGATGATGGTCCAAAAGGGGGATAAACGAACACATCATCTGAGAAGCAGGCAGTGATGGTTCCAAAATCCAAAATGTGGACTCGCTAACCAAGAGGTAGTCGGTGATGGTTTAGAAGGAGGATAAACGAACACATCATTTGAGAAGCAGGCGGTAATGGTTTGGAAATTTCAAAAGCGAACCCGCCAATCGATAGGTAGTCAGTGACGGTGCAGAAGGAGAATAAACGAGCACATAATCCGAGAAGCAGGCGGTGATGGTTCAGAAAATAGAAAAGCGAACACGCCAACCCAGAGGCAGTCGGTGATGGTTTGGATGGAGGATAAACGAACGCACCACCCAAGAAGCAGGCGATGATGGTTCGAAAAACTGAAAAATGAACACGCGAACCGAGAGGTAGTCAGAGATGGTCCAGAAGGAGGATAGACCAGCACACCATCCGAGAAGTAGGTGATAATGGTTCAGAAATCCGAAAAGCAAACACGCCAACCGAGTGGCAGTCGATGATGGTCCTCAAGAAGGATAAACAAACACATCATTCGAGAAGCAGACAATGATGGTTCGGAAATCCGAAAAGTGAACACGCCAACCGAGAGGTAGACAGTGACGGTCCAGAAGGAGGATCAACGAACACATCAACCGAGAAGTAGGCGGTGATGGTTCAGAAATCTGAAAAGTGAACAGGCCAACCGAGTGGCAGTTGGTGACGGTCCCGAAGAAGGATAAACGAACACATCATTCAAGAAGCAGGCGGTGATGGGTCGGAAATCTGAAAAGCGAACAAACCAACCGAGAGGCATTTAGTGACAGTCCATAGGGAGGACAACCAAACACATCATCCAAGAAGCAGGCGGTGATGGTTCGGAAATCCCAATAGCAAACACGTCAATCGAGAGGCAATCAGTGTCAGTCTAGAAGGAAGATAAACGAACACTTAATCAGAGAAGTAGGCAGTGATGGTTCGGGAAGCTGAATAGTGAACATGCCAACCGAGAGGTAGTCGATGACGATCCAGCAGGAGGATAAATGAACACATCGTCCTAGATGCAGGCTATGATGGTTTGGGAAATCGAAAAGTGAACACGTCAACCGAGAGACAGTCTGTGATGCTTCAGAAGGAGGATAAACGAACACATCATCTAAGATGCAATCGGTGATGGTTCGGAAATCCAAAAAGCAAACACTCCAATCGAGAGGCAGTTAGTGATGGTTGAAAAGGAGGGTAAAAGAAGACATCATTCGAGAAGCAGGCGGAGATGGTTCGGAATTCCAAAATGTGAATACCCCAACCGAGAGGCAGTTAGTGACGGTTCAAATGGAAGATAAACGAACACAACATCCGAGTGGCTAGCTGTGATGGTTCGGAAATCCAAAAAGTGAACACGCCAACCAAGAGGCAGTCGATGACGGTCCAAAAGAAGGATAAACGAACACGTCATCCACGTAGCAGGTGGTGATGGTTCGGAAATCCTGAAAGTGAACACGCCAACTGAGATGCAGTTGATGACGGTTCAGAAGGAGGACAACCGAGCACATCATCCGAGAAGCAGGCAGTGATGGTTCGAAAACCTGAAAGACGAATACGACATTCGAGAAGTAGGTGGTGATGGTTCGAAAGCCTGAAAGGCGAACACGCCGACCATGAGGTAGTCGGTGACGTTCAGATGGACGATAAATGGACAAATCATCTGAGAAGCAGGCGGTGATGGTTCAAAAATCCGAATAGCGAACATGCTAATGGAGAGGCAGTCGGTAATGGTTCAGAAGGAGGATAAATGAACACATCATTTGAGATGAGGAGGTGATGGTACGGAAATCCAAAAAGTAAACAAGCCAACTGAGAGGTTGTTAGTGATGGTTCAGAAGGAGGATAAAGGAACACATCATCCTTGAAGCAGGCGGTGATGGTTCGAAAACTTGAAAAGCCAATACGCCAACCGAGAGATAGTTGATGATAGTTTAGATGGAGGATAAACGAACACATCATCCGAGAAGTAGTGGTGATGGTTTGAAAATCTGAATAGCGAACATGCCAAACTTGAGGCAGTTGATGATGGTCCTGAAGGAGGATAAACTAACACATCATCCATGAAGCAAGCGGTGATGGTTTGGAAATCCGAAAAGTGAACAAGCTAAACGAGAGGCAGTCGGTGATGGTTCAGAAGGACGATAAACGAAGACATCATCCGGGACGCTAGCGGTGACGGTTCAGAACTTTGAAAAGCGAACACGCCAACCGAGAGGCAGTCGGTGATGGTTTAAAAGGAGCATAAATGAACACTACATCCGAGAAGCAAGCTGTGACAGTTTGGAAATCGAAATAGCGAACACGCCAACAAAGAGGCAGTTGGTGCTGGTACAGATGGAGGATAAACCAACACAACATCTGAGAAGCAGGCGGCGATGGTTTGAAAATCAGAAAAGCGAACAAGCCAATGGAGAGGAAGTCGTGACGTTCTAGATGGAGGATAAACAAACACATCATCCGAGAAGTAGGCGATGATGGTTTGGAAATCGAAAAAGTTAGCACGCCAACCAAAGGGCAGTCAGTGACTGTCCAAAAGGTGGATAAACGAACACATCATCCAAGAAGCAGGCGGTGATGGTTCGGAAATCCGAAAAGCAAACATTCCAACAGAGAGGCAGTCAGTGACAGTCCAGACGGAGGACAACCGAACACATCATCCAAGAAGTCGGTGGTGATGGTTTAGAAATCCGAAAAACGAACACGCCAACCAAGATGCAGTTTGTGATGGTCGAGAAAGAGGATAAATGAACACTTCATTTGTGAAGTAGGCAGTGATGGTTAGGAAACCTGAGAGCATGCCAATCGATAGGCAGTCGGTGACGGATCCGAAGGAGGATAAATGAACTCATCATCCAAGAAGCAGGCGGTGATGGTCCGGAAATCCAAAATGCGATCACGCCAACCGAGAGACAGCGGTGACGGTCCAGAAGGAGGATAAACGAACACATCATCCGAGAAGTAGGCAATGATGGTTCGGAAATCCGAAAAGTGAACACACCAACCATGAGGCAGTTGGTGAAGGTGCCGAAGTAGGGTAAACAAACACATCATCTGAGAAGCAGTTGGTGATGGTTCGGAAAACCGAAATGCAAACACGCCTAACGAGAGGCTGTCGGTGATGGTCGTCAAGGAGGATAAATTAATGCATCTACAAAATAGAAGGCAGTGATGGTCCGGAAGCCCGAAACGTTAGCACGCCAACCGAGAGGTAGTCGGTGATGATCCAATAGGTGGATAACGAACACATCATCCGAGAAGCTGGCGGTGATGGTTCGAAAATTCGAAAAGTGAGCATGCCAACCGAGAGGCAGTCAGTGATGGTCCAGACAAAGGACAGCCGAACACATCATCCGAGAAGCAGGTGGTGATGGTTCGAAAGCCTGAATGGTGGACACGCCAACCGAGAGGTAGTTGGTCACGCATCCAAAGGAGGATAAAGGAAATCATCATTCGAGAAGCAAGCGGTGATGCTTCTGAAATCTGAATAGTGAACACGCCAACGGATAGGAAGTCAGTGACGGTTCTGAAGGAGGATAAACAAACACGTCATCTCAGAAGCAGGCGGTGATTGTTCAGAAATCCGAATAGTGAACACGCCTACCGAGAGGGAGTCATTGACGGTTCTGAAGGAGGATAAACAATCACAACTTCCGAGATGCTGGCGGTGATGGTTCGGAAATCCGAAAAGCAAACACGCCAACAGAGAGGAAGTCAGTGACGGTCCAGAAAGAGGATAAATGAACACATCATTTTAGAAGTTGGCGGTGATGGTACAGAAACCTTAAAAGTAAACGTGCCAACCGATAGGCAGTTGGTGATGGTTTAGAAGGAGGATAAACAAACACATCATCCGAGAAGCAGGCAGTGATGGTCTGGAAATCCGAAAAGCGAACATGCCAACTGAGAGGCAGTCGGTGACGGTTCAAGAGGAGGACAAATGAACCCAGCATCCGAGAAGCTAACGGTGTGGGTTCGGAAATCTGGAAAGCGAACACGCCAACCTAGAGGCTGTTGGTGACGGTCCTCAAGGAGGATAGACGAACACATCATCCGAGAAGCAGGTGGTGATGGTTAGGAAATCCAAAAAGCGATCACGCCAACTGAGAGGCAGTCGGTGATGGTCCAAACAAAGGACAACCGAACACATCATCCAAGAAGCAGGTGGTGATGGTTCGAAAGCCTCAAAGGTGGACACGCCAATTGAGAGGTAGTCGGTCACTCTTCCGAAGGAGGATAAAGGAAATCATCATTCGAGAAGCAAGCAGTGATGGTTCTGAAATTTGAGTAGTGAACACGCCAACGGATAGGAAGTCGGTGATGGTTCTTAAGGAGGATAAACGAACATGTCATCTCAAGAAGCAGGCGGTGATGGTTCAGAAATCTGAAAAGCGAACGTGCCAACTGAGAGGCAGTCGGTGATGGTCCAGAAAAAGGATAAATGAACACTTCATCTGAGAAGTAGGTAGTGATTGTTCGGAAACTTGAAAAGCGAACGCGCCAACCGGTTGGTAGTCGGTGACGGTTCCAACGGAGGATAAACGAACACATCATTTGAGAAGTAGGCTGTGATGGTCTTGAAATCCAAAACGCAAACACGCCAACTGAGAGATTGTCGGTGACGGTTCGGAAGGAGGATAAACAAACCCATCATCCGAGTTGCTGGCGATGATGGATCGAAAATCTAAAAAGTGAACACGCTAACCAGGAGGCTGTCAGTAAAGGTCCTAAAAGAGGACAAATGAACACATCAACCGAGAAGCTGGCAGTGACGGTTTGGAAATCCAAAAAGCAAACATGCCAACCGAGCGGCAGTCGAGGATGGTCTAGAAGGAGGATTAACGAACACGTCATCCAAGAAGTACGCGGTGATGGTTTGGAAATCCAAAAAGAGAACATGCCAATTGAGAGGCAGTCAGTGACGGTTCAAAAGGAGGTTAAACAATCACATCATCCGAGAAGTTGTCGGTGATGGTTCGGAAATCCAAAAAGCGAACACGCCAACCAAGAGGCAGTCGGTGACGGTTCAGAAGGAGGGCAAATGAACCTATCATCCGAGAAGCTGGTGGTGTGTGTTCGGAAATCCGAAAAGTGAACACGCTAACCTAGAGGCTGTCGGTGATGGTCCTCAAGGAGGATAAACAAACACATCATCTGAGATGCAGGTGGTGGTGGTTTGGAAATCCAAAAAGCTAACACACCAACTGAGAGGCAGTCAGTGATGGTCCATAAGGAGGATAAACGAACACATCATCCGAGAAGAAGGCAATGATGGTTCGGAAATCTGAAAAGCGAACACGCCAATCGAGAGGCAGTTGGTGATGGTCCCAAAGGAGGGTAAACAAACACATCATACGAGAAGCAGGCGGTGATGGTTCGAAAATCCGAAAAGCGAACACGCCTAACAAGAGGCTATCGGTGATGGTCCTCAAGGACGATAAATGAACGAATCATCAGAAAAGACAGTAGTGATGGTTTAGAAACTCGAAACGTTAGCACGCCAACCGAGAGGTAGTCGGTGATGGTCCCAAAGTTGGATAACGAACACATCATCTGAGAAGCTGGCGGTGATGGTTCAAAAATTCGAAAAGCGAACACGCCAACCGAGAGGCAGTCAGTAATGGTCCAGACAAAGGACAATCGAACACATCATCCGAGAAGCAGGCCGTGATGGTCCGGAAATCCAAAATGCAAACACGCCTACAGAGAGATAGTCGGTGATGGTTCAGAAGGAGGATAAACAAACCCATCATTCGAGTAGCTGGCGATGATGGATCGGAAATTTGAAAAGTGAACACGCCAACAAAGAGGCAGTCGGTATCGGTCCTAAAGGAGGGCAAATGAACACATCATCCGAGAAGCTGGAGGTGACGGTTTGGAAATCCAAAAAGCAAACACGCCAACCGAGAGGCAGTCGAGGATGGTCCAGAGGGAGGATTAACGAACATGTCATCCAAGAAGTAGGCAGTGATGGTTCGAAAATCTAAAATGCAAACACCCAAAGGAGAGACAGTCCGTGACGGTTGAGAAGGAGGATAAACAAACCCATCATCCAAGTAGCAGGCAATGATGGATCGGAAATCTGAAAAGTGAACACGTTAACCAAGAGGTAGTCAATAACGACCCTAAAGGAGGACAAATGAACACATCATCCGAGAAGCTAGCAGTGACGGTTTTGAAATCCAAAAAGCAAATACGCCAACCGAGAGGCAGTCGAGGATGGTCCAGAAGGAGGATTAATGAACACGTCATCCAAGAAGTAGGAGGTGATGGTTCGTGTAGACACCCCAATTTTTTCCAATTTTGCAGGATGAGGATGTGGTGGCTGAGCTTGAACCTTGGTCGAGCCCATTTGGGCCCACAAACCCTTTTCAGGCCCATTTAAGCCCAAATTGAACCCAAAAGCCCACAAACCCTTTTCAGGCCCATTTAAGCCCAAATTGAACCCAAAAGCCCACTTAGGCCAATGGAAGCCCATCAAATCCACAAAGCCCACATAGGCCCATGGTGGCCCATGAAGCTCACAAGGCCCATTTAAGCCCAAATTGAACCCAAAAGCCCACTTAGGCCAATGGAAGCCCATCAAATCCACAAAGCCCACATAGGCCCATGGAGGCCCATTTAAGCCCAAATTAAGCCCATGAAGCCCATAAAGGCCCACCATGGCTCAGTCCACATCTTCTCCAATTTATATTTCCACCTATTGCTACCAAAACCAAACCCAACACCATATGAATTTTTTTCTACCATCTTCATTTACCAAAGTTTTCCAATCAAAATATTCAAATATTTCACTTATCTTCCTTACCCACTGATTGAACCCATATTCTACAACAAACCTCATGAATTCAGCCTCACCATTCCTCCTCACTGAACCCACCTCGTTCAGCCCATTTCCTCATCAGTCCAGCATCAACCAGAAGCTTCCAAGGCAGCTCAGCCACTGGATCAACCACCAACAGACCTTTGGATGGCTGTCCATTATGTTGGCATCCGGAGGAATGATTGGGGGACAGCCGTTGGAGCATGTCGGGGCTGTTAGGAGCACAGCTGTGGAGTCTGTTGGTGGTGTGGTGGGTTGTTACGTGGGTTTCACCTGTTGGGTTCACCTATATAAAGAGCAGAAGCCAGTCGTTCACGCAAGTGAGACAATTCAGAGTGCATTCTAGAGCTTTCCAGCACTCGAGAGGGAGAGAACCAGAAAGCCAGAGCAATCGCGGAGGAGGCAGACAACCGCTTCCAGAGCTCCGGCGAGGAGCAGAGGTCCTCCAAGCCAGGTACGCCGTTCTGGACCCTTCCACTTCTTAATTCGTGTATTCCTAGGTCTTTCTCTCTCTCCCTGAGGCAATTCCAAGCAAACTAGAGGCTTCCTCTAGTCAGAATTGCCTCCCGTGCCCTGCTGTCGCTGTTTTCCGGCGACAGAGGTGGGGGGTGGGCAATCCAGGAAGTTTCCTGGATCCCCGAGCCTCCTCTCCTCTTCCCCTTGGCCTCCTCGAGCTCTTCGTGCCCCGCTGCGCCGCTCCGCTGCCTCCAGACGTTCACACGCCGTCGCCGTAGTTCTGC
Organism: Posidonia australis; assembly: GCA_024699735.1. Classification (NCBI taxonomy): domain Eukaryota; kingdom Viridiplantae; phylum Streptophyta; class Magnoliopsida; order Alismatales; family Posidoniaceae; genus Posidonia; species Posidonia australis. The sequence continues at coordinate 25,161 of JAMKQA010013710.1, forward strand.
ATTGATCCCGACGTCGCCGGAGAAGACGACGGGATCAGTGGAGCACTTCACGCTGCAGCCATCCCTGCTCCGCTCCGACATTCCAGACGCCTTCCTCAGCCTCCCGCGAGCACCCCAAAGCTCTTTGGATCGCGCTGCGAGCCCCCGAGCACCACAGCAACCAGGCTCGCCGGAGAAGACAACGGCGATGACAGGCAGGCCTGAACCTCGCTCCACCAGCCGCCGCGCCGCTCCGGAGTAGCCCCGATGCCTCCTCGCACCCTCCGGAACCCTCCAGATGCCGTGCCGCAGCTCTAAGCACCGCCAGTCGCCGTAGGTCCTCCGTCGGAGAAGCCCGATGACGTCTGGGGTGGGAGGAGAGTTCCCACCGTTGGTTTGGGGATCCACTCCGTTAGATCCCTTCACTTTGCCCCCTTCTTGCTTCCTATGGGGTTTGATCTGAGATCAGACCTCAGGAGCCTCCCCCTTTTCTTCCTCTGATGGTCGCCGACGGCGAGCTCCATTGCCGGCGACCGTTGCCCCTTTTTTTAAGTTTTAAAAACATTTAAACTTTTAATTTGAATAAAATCTGATGTTTATGTTTTTCTTGCAAATAGGTCCTTTTGGAATTACTTTCTGGTCCTTTTATTGCATATAGGTCCTGCACTCATTTTTCTAAAATGTTTCGAATAAAGTTTTAACTGAAAATATTGCATGTTTTACCCTG
>JAMKQA010013711.1:0-13325 GCA_024699735.1 Posidonia australis
ACCATGTGGCGAGGTATACTTCCTGCCAGTTGGTCAAGGCAGAGCACCAAAGACCTGGGAGGGACCTTGCAGCCAATGGATATTCCTATGTGGAAGTGAGAGCACATCTCAATGGACTTCGTGATTGATTTGCCGTGGACTTAGAGGAAGAACGACACCGTGTGGGTGATCGTGGATCGGTTGACCAAGTTTGCTCACTTCCTGGCCATTCAGGTGAAGCTTCTAATGCACTGCCTAGTGGAGTTGTATGTATCTGAGGTGGTGAGGCTGCATGGTGTTTTGGTGTCCATCGTGTCAGACAGAGACACGAGATTCACCTCGAGGTTCTGGAGAACTCTGTAGGAGACCTTTGGCACTGTGCTCAACTATAGCACGGCATTTCATCCTCAGTCAGGTGGTCAGACAGAGAGGACTATCCAAACGCTAGAGGATATGCTTAGAGCATGTGCCTTAGACATTCAAGGGAGTTGGGAGGACCATTTGTCGCTGATTGAATTCGCATATAATAATAGTTATCACTTGAGCATCGGGATGGCGTCGTACGAAGCTTTATACGGTAGGCCATACAGATCGCCGGTATGCTAGAGCAAGGTGGGCGAGCGTCAGTTGATTGGTCTTGAGCTTGTGCAGCTGTATGCGGACAAGACGGATTTGATCCAAAGCAGGCCGTTGGCTGCACAAAGTCGGCAGAAGAGCTATGCCGATAGGAGGTGAAGACCGCTGGAGTTTCTGGTAGGGGACTATGTGTTCTTGAAGGTATCGCCGACCAAAGGTATTGTGAGATTCAGGAAGTGTTGCAAGCTGAGTCCTCGCTATATTGGCCTGTACCAGATCAGCCAGTGGATCGGTGAGGTTGCTTATTTGTTGGATCTACCACCAGAGATGTCGTCCGTGCACGACATGTTCCATGTCTCCATGCTAAGGAAGTGTCTGGCTGACATTTCTCATGTGATCCCAGTTCAGCAAGAAGGGCTCCAGGAAGATCTGTCCTTTGTGGAGGATGTCGTTGAGATTATCGACTGCAAGGAGCAGGTGCTGCGGAATAAGGTGATTCCGTTGGTCTTGGTGCAATGGCGGCATCATGGAGGCGAGGAGGCCACTTGGGAGCATGAGGAAGCCATCCAAGCCCAGCACCCATATCTTTTCGCTGGTGATTTCGAGGGCGAAATCTTCTTTGAAGGGGGTTAGAATGTAACACCTGTAAAATTCATTCTGTAATTATTTACATTTTATGAATTTTGTTCCTAGACAGGTGTTACTGTTCTGAGGCCCGTTGTGTGGTTTTGTGCTTTTGGGCTTGGGCCTCGTGGGCCAGCTTCTATTTGCTTGTCCCTCTACATGGTTGGCACTGTGCATTGTGGCACTGTGTGTGTAGGGCCCGAGTGTGGGGCCCGTGCAATGGGTCGGTTGCTGTGGCTGGTGGTTGGGAGGAGTGGCCGGTGTGCTCGTGCGGTGTGTCGATGGCTGAGACATGTAGGTGAGCACGCTCCTAGCTACTACGTGCGTAGGCTTTATAAGCTGCTTCGCACTCCTCCACCGCTCATCGCCGTCTTCCCCTTCTTTCTTCTTTCTTCTTCCTTTCCCCTCCTCCTTGGCACGCACACTTCTCCCTCCCCACCTTCTTTTCCCTTCCTCCCCACTCTTCCTTCTCCACCCCCTCCTCCTTCCACCCATCCTCCCCTGCCTCCTCTATTTCCTTCTTTCGCGTGCCGACAAAGAGAGAGAGAGAGAGAGGGAGAGGGAGAAGTGGAGGGCTGCGATGGCTTAGGTGGTGCGTGGAACTTGGGTGGAGCATCCATGAGGACGTGGTTTGGCCGTGGTCGTGCGAGGCTGTCGGAATTCACTGGAGGTCGTTTCAGGTACATATCTCCAATTTAATGTGTAGAAATCATGTAAAATGGTAGAAATGCCTCGGATGCATGTAATCTAGGCTAAATTTAATGTTTTAGAATTTTTGAGAATTTATTGTGGCATTTATGGATATTTATGATGGTTGGTGTGTTTTGGGTCATTTTGACCCTTCTGCTTTTGTGATTTTATATCTTGATGCATGGTGAATGGATTTTGGTTTTGTTTGAAAGGATTTGGAGTAGACTCGAGGGTATGTTTTATGCAAGATTTTTGGTGCTTGTTTAGGGGGTCCGATCGGAGGTCCTAGTTGGGGTGATTTCGAACTGTAGGGTTTAGCCCGTTTTCTGTTTTTCGTAGAATTCGTCATACCAAACTATTTCGGTATACCATTTTTTTGTCAAATTAGGTCCTTTAGTCGAAATTCAGTCGTCTTATTTTGGACGGTCGCTCGAATCAAGAGATTGTGGTCGACCGAACCAGTTTCGGTATACCAAATTTGGCCTACGTGTTGACCATTGACCTAATCCAATTGACCGATCCAAATCAGTCTACCGAACCAGGGATTTTTGGCATACCAAACCTATTTTTTGGCATGCCGAATATAGGCCCAAATGCATTTATAAAATGTGTTCTCAAAGGACTTTTTGGATTGCTATGTTTTGTCCCATTGAGGGGGATTGTGGGCCGTCAGCGGTGGTCCCTGGGTCCCCTGATGCGCCATTTTGCCGAGGTTTTGGAAGAATTTTCAAAGATATGAAAATGATTTTGGAAATGGATTTCAAGGAAATAGTTGACTTGTTTTGGAAAATGTTTTCTTGGTTTTCAGTGTGCGGGCCGAAATAGTGTGGGACCATGTCATTGAGACCAGGGAATGTGACGACATTCTCAGGTGGTCAGGCGCGACTCCCTGGTTGAGGTCGGGGGCCGAGATACCTAAGGTTAAGGGGCGTCTTGGAGGTATGAGACTCCTTGACTGTCGTCTCAAGGCTAGGGTTGTGGTCCACGGGTTGAGGTGTCTTGTGGCATGATGGGGAGGTATGATACTCCTACTGTTGCTGTGAGCACTGAGGCTCGGGTGTTGTCGGGTGTGGAGGTATGACACTCCCTCCTGAGCACCGTGTGTGGAGAACGTCGTGAGGAGGCATACCCTATGGTGGCCAGTGCGGGTGGGACACGTGCCCCGTAGCTAGTAGCGTCCTAAGAGACAGGACAGCCTTTCCAGGGAGGGGTTGGCTTTGTGAGGGTTCTCTAGGTGGGAGAATTACAGGACAACGCGACTCCTGCACAGGGTGGCACGTCGTAGCAGTGCAGACGCCATTGGTTGCTCTTCAGTGAGCTGGTTGTGGCCAGAGTATGGTTACCTGGCGCCGGGCTTCCTGACTCACTATGTGGGGTTTTGGCCATTGAGGGCCTTTGCTTGTGGCTTTGGGCTAGTAGAGCCCTGATTGTGGTTTTAGCCGGTGTGGGCTTGGTTTATGAGGTTTTGAGAAATTGGTTTGCGAAATGAATTTAAAAGGAAAATTGATTATAGTTTTGTTTTCCATGGTTTTCTTGGGGTGCGTACTGGATGACTTTTGTCACTCATACGTTTTCCCTCGTGTTTTTGGTTTACAAGTGCAGGCATGTAGAGGATTAGCGTAATGCATATAGTCTGGAGTCTCCTAGCCGAACACACAGGTTTCTAGTAGTTAGATATTTACTGTTTGGCTTTAATTTTCCTGTAATTTAATTTATTTTAAATTATTGTGGAAAATGAGGGGTGTGACAAGCAGCCTCGCAACCAACCACCTCGCCATCGTCTTCACGTCAACAGCCCCTTGCTGGAGCACGAGATGGGAGGAGCACTCTAGCCCTCTCTAGCCTTACCTAACACCCTAGGAACGCTCGTCATGCCTCCCTCCAGCTTTTTCAACCATCGCTCGTGCCTCTCCGCCGCCGTACTGCCACCAACACCTCGCCGAAGATGGAGCATCAGTGATCTTCGAAGTGCAGTGATTTAGCTTAGGTCCCTTAGTTTTAATTGATCACACTAGGTCCTTAGGTTGTTACATTTAGGTCCTGTTTTTTTGTGTTTAACCCCTGTGGTTGTAAATAAGTTTTTTTATTTCTTTTGTTACTTCTATTAAAATTGCATATGGTCCCTTGCAAGTTTTATTTTTTATGGCCAGTTCAGTAATGTTTATTTCTTCACATTTAAGCTCCTGAAATCATGTTTTCCTTGCAATTAAGTCCTGAAATTTTGTATTGTGCCCCCAAAGCTTTTTAAAATGAACTGTCTTTGTGAGATTTGCATTCAAAACCTTCAAAGATATTGTAATTACACTGAACATCATAAAAACTTAATTTTCATTACATTTAAATCTTGGAATTTTGCATGTAAACTCCTGAATTCATAAAATACAGTTACTGAGTGTAGGAAATTTGCATCCAGCCCTTAGGTTAGTTTTAAATTCATTAATTAGGATTTTAATGGTTTTAATACACATTTTTGGTATTTTTCACTTTTTGATCATATGTGTTCTTGTAATTTAGCACTTTAATAAAGTTTTCATCTAAAAATCATGTTTACAATGTAAAATGATTTTGCATTTTGGTCACATTTGCACATTTTATGTAAATTTTGTACATTAAACCCTAAACTGTCATGAAATTACTAAAATACAATTATCACACATTTCACACATTAATGCCACTTTTTCTTTTAATTCATAATCTGAACATTAAGATAAAAGTCTCTGAACACACTTTAATCATGATTTTCCCTTTTTTTGTGGATTTTGCACTCTAGTCCATGACCTCCTATAAAATTGCAATCTGATTTTCCAACATCCTTTCTTTTTTTCATCAAATGTATTTTCATCTTAATTTGTGTGATGGTTTCTACTTTCTAATTTTTGTAAAGTTTCCCAAGTGGATTTGTTGGGAATTTTGCACTTTAGTCCTTGTACTTGTCATTTTCCATGTTTACATCATTTTCTTGTATTTAAAATCTTGTCTCCATCATGTTTTCTTGTAAATAACATTTTCTTGACAGTTTGCATACATTTTGCATACATTAGACCATGCATACAACACATGCACACATTTACCATATTTGGCCATGTGAAATTACCTAATTACCCCCAAGCTATCAGTTCATGCCCCTACATGTTATTTTTGCACTAAGTAATACTTAGTTCTTGTATAAATCATCCCTCAGCATGTTCTATACATTTAGATACATTTCCATGCATTTTGCATAATTTTCATTACACTTGCACATCATTTCATTTTTTTTTGGAGTAAAGCACGCATTCCATATGATTTTCCATGGATTTTCCCTTTACTCCGTATTTATGGATTTTTGTAATTTGATTTGGATTTCATCGCCTGAGGACATACATTAATGGACCTACAGGCCTACATTGGCCCAATTACGGATTATTTTTCCCTAGTTGGCTTTCATGACATTTTCCCTAAGTCTGACGATTTAAGTTGATCCTATTTTTTATTCTTTTGACATTGGTATGGTTTCTTGGATCATTCTCTCCAAAAATATTGTCATTTCATGTGATTTTCTTCATATGTCACCAATTTACCATTTTGTATGGACTTCTTTGCAATTTTCCCATTTTGATTTCAATGACATTTTCCATGATTCGAATAATTTGGGTTGATCCCATTTTTGATCTTTTTGGTGTTGATATGATTTCCCAGATCCTTTTCTTCTAAAACATCGTCATTTCATGTGATTTTCTTTGTCGTTTCATGTTTTGTTATTTCGTCATTTCGTGTAGATTTCTTCGTGATTTTTGCATACATATTGTACATCTATCTAGTCATGACTTGATATTCATATACGCATGATTTAGAGCACAATCTAGGCTTAGCAAGCATTCATTGACATTCATCCTTTAACAAGCGAATCAGACTAGGAAGATCGAGTTTCTCGGGCGCACAGGGGTCCCTAATACCTTCTCCGTGCGTAACAGGAATCCTTACCCTTTCTCTGATTTATAGACATTTGGCCTTTTCATTTGCATCACATGCATTCATTCTTTTTGTAGTTTGTTTGTGATTTTCCTCGTCTTTCCCCTAAAAGACTAGGTGGCAACTCCAGTTTTTGTTTTATCTTTTCTTGCACCTTCGCCTTCTAGCATGGTTGTGACCTCCTCCTCTAGTGCGACTCCGCGCCAATCTCCCGGGTAAGCATGGTCATAGTTTCCTATTTATGTCTAACTTCCCACATTATTGATCATAATTGGACTTTGCATAAGAGAATTTTGAATTTTTGTGTAATTCTTAGTCACAAAGGGAGAGAAATTGGCAAAGTCATTGAACTATGTCTCCTTGAGTGGGGTATAGAAAATGTTTGCACCATTACAGTTGATAATGCAACATCTAATGATGTTGCAATAGATTACCTCAAAAAAATGATGAGTAAAAAAACAATTCTTCATTTTGATAGTCAATTTCTTCATATGAGATGTTGTGCTCATATTTTAAACTTAATTGTAAAAGAAGGAATTGAGGAGGTTGAGTCCATCTCTAGGATTCGTGCTGCAATAAAATATACAAGAAGTTCACCTAGAAGAGCACAAAAATTTAAGACATGTGTTGAGCAGGAGAGAGTTTCAACAAAATCAGCATTATGTCTTGAAGTTTCAACAAGGTGGAATTCTACTTATCTCATGTTGGATACTGCCTTGAAGTACCAGAAAGCATTTGAAAGAATGGAGGAACAAGAACCTCAATATGTGAGTGATCTTAAATCTGAAATTCCTACTGAGGTTGATTGGGAGAATGCACGTGTCTTAACTAAATTTTTGAAGTGTTTCTGTGATGCTACTAGAAGACTTTCAGGTTCATTGTATGTTAGTGCTAATATATATTTTCATGAAGTGCATAGGATTGAGAACACATTGTTTGAATGGTACAATAGTTCTGATGTTCATTTATGTTCAATGGCCTTCAAAATGAAAGAAAAATTTCTCAAGTATTGGGAAAGCAACATTAAGGTAAACAAGCTTTTAATTATAACAATGATTTTAGATCCCCGTTTCAAGCTAAGATACATCAAGTTCTGCTATTCTAAGGTTTATGAATCAGAAAAGGTTAAAGAGATGGTAGATGATTTGATGTCATCGATGAAGGTTGTATTTGGATATTATGAGAATTTAGTTTCATCCTCAACCTTACCTGGAATTTATGGTGATAAACATGATCTAACACCTAAAAATGACATCGAAAATATAGAAACTGTTGGTTATCTATCATATGAATTTAAAAAACATTTGGAGGAGGAAGAGTACAAAGATAAAACTGAATTGGAAAAATACTTGGAAAAAAGTTGTGAAAGGGATGGTCCTCATTTTCAAATTTTGGACTAGTGGAAAGAGAATGGTTCTAAATACCAAGTACTTTCTCATATTGCAAAAGATGTATTAGCCATTCTTGTTTCGTCTATGGCTTCAGAATCTACATTTAGCATTGGGGGTCGTGTACTTGATCAATTTCAAAATTCACTAACTCCAAGGATCATGGAATGCTTGATATGTGCCCAAGATTGGTTAAAGGCATCTCCTGTCGAAGTTGAAGAGATAATGGAAGAACTTGAAACAATTGGTAAGTGCACTTTTATTGTAATATTTTTATTTTACAAATATACTATCTTTTTTTATTGAAAACTCTAATTTATTCAAATTTATAGCAATTACTGAAGATCCTGAAATTATAGCAAAGCTTCCACAGGTTATTTGAATCAAATGAGCTGAAGGTGTGTACTATTATTAGTTATTCATAGGTGTTGCAATCTTATTACTCATGTGTAAGTAATTTTGTTCTAGTATTCTTAATAAGCTAATCCCTCACTATCCTATGTTACCCTTGTTTTCTAACAGATATCTGAAGTTGAACTCGATGTTAACCCTACGGCATCAGCCCACAACTTCAACTTGTTGATCTCCAAAAAACAACATTTGCATCCTTGTAGACTGTCAATTTCTAAATTTCTATGATTTTTTTGTGGTTAGTCTGCTATATGTATCAACTATCAAGTTTGCTTCCATTCTCATGGACTATGGTTATTCTGAATTTTTGGCATTTCGTAGATGGAAAATTACTTATTTTGATTCTTCAGATGTTGAAGACTATCAAGTGTCAATTTCTTCCCATGGAAACTAATCACCTTGGTTTCTCCTGTTTGGATTTGTATTCTTGATTTATTATTGTTTTCAATTTATGAACTTGGATCTGGATAAGTGGATATGATGCTTGTCTTCGTGGCAACATCTGGTGCTTCTCAGGGCTTTAAAGGAAAATAAGCATCATCAAGAATTCAAGAAGTTCTTATTTTTCAGGGATTTATAGCACATTTAGATTATAAACTTATTATAAATGCTTGCAAGGGAATCCATGCAATCATGCATCTTTTCTTCATTAGAATAAAAGTGAGTGTATGATTTTGTAGCATTTTTTACCATGTGTGTCTTATTTAATTTGAACTTATTAATTATAATGATAATGCTTCAAAGATGAGTGCTGTTGGTGAGCCACTGCCTTCTTTGATCCTTGCAAACAAGGCTTCCATGGATGAGTTTGAGGATCTGAACTTCTTTTTTTTTTTTGGTGTGTGAATTAGAAAAAATATTTGATTTTTTTGTTGTTTGTTGTTTGCAGTTTGCTTGGATGGGAGTTTGCTAGGGTATTATTTGCAAAGGGGTCAATGCATATAGATGTTGGAGAAACAAAAGTTTAGAGAACTTGCTTCATAATGAAAAGTGGTTGTTTACCTTGTCATGAAAGTGATGCATCACAAATGAGGGAACGTGCTAATTGTAGTCCCAAGCATATTGAAGAATTAGAGAGTATCAGTTGCAGTCAGAGGGTCATGAGAGATGCAAACATGATTCACCCTCTAAAGAAACATTCAGGTCTTCTGTTGAGAAAGAAGCCAAATCCATGGAACTAGATCCCCAGATTTCTGGTCAAGAGAATCATTCTTCATCAAAACAATGTCGAAAACCTCTAAAAGTGTCAGAAGCGTTAGTAAGTTTTGTGCTTGATAATTGGAATTATTTTTCTTGTTGATCTACTTTGTGAAATGTGATAAATCCCATAATAATCATCTTTAATTTTACCATGTTATTCAGTTATATATTCTATTAAATAAATCTATTTGGCATGCCATTTTTTTTTGTTTGCTTTTTGCATTGTTTTTTATCTCTTGCAAGTTGCAACAGGCAGATTTTTTTAATTGACCAGCACTATTTTTTTTTTGTTAATTTCTTTAAAAAAAGAACTTGGTGGATGTTAGAGGGTGTTTCTCTGTATTTTCGGCACATACTAGTGTTTTCAAACTTTTTGACATTTTGGGTTGGGGGGGTTGGGGGAGGGGGGGTGGACTTTGGACAGTAAATTGTGATGCTTAAATAGATGAAAAACAAGGACATACTAAATAATTTGATGATTATGTTGTGTAGGAATTATATACATGTGTTTTCTAAATGAGTATGTTTCAATTTGGCACATTCTAGTCAACTATAATTTATGTATTTTTGTAATACTTCCATGGTATGGAGTTCTTTCATTTATTTTCTTTCAGTCTTGTTTACCATTAGCTTAAACTTTTTGCCCCTCTATAGTGCAAATCTAGTCTATCCTTTCTCGAGGAGAAATAGACTCCCATGGGTTGTAGAGGAAGAAGAAATACTAAAGGCATGTATTTTTATCCTGATTACACTTCCTTGACCTTGAGCCAAAGTTTGTTGACTGTTGGGTTTGTGTTTGGAACTTATCTTTATCTTCTTGTATCCTTTTTCATAAACCAACACAAATTTCCTCTATGTTTCAACCTTGCCTAGTAACCCTATATTTTATTTGTTTAATGAAAATTTGCATATCTATGCACATAAGATTGTAATGTATATGCTACTAGTAAAGCATATGTCTTTTTAATATGGCTAATTGGATTTCTCTACCTATGCAAGAGGCAGTGTGGAAATATTCTGATAGTGCTAGCGGAATTATTCCTTGGACACAAATTCTAGAATATGGTCAGCATGTCTTCCACAAGACACGTCAGCCAACAGACCCTAAAGATAAATGGAGGAATATAAGAATCAAAGAAGACAAAACATGAATCGAAGTATATATCAATCATTTTTAGTTATACCATATGAATAAGTTACCACGCCCTTGCTTTATCATGTAATTGATGTTATTATTGTTGGTGAAAATTAAAGTATAAATAGCTTGTAATTGATGTTATTATTGTTGGTGAAAATTAAAGTATAAATAGCTTCTTCCAATCTTGTGGAGTTGTGGTTATTGTTGTTGGTAAAAATTAAAGTATAAATAGCTTCTTCTAATCTTGTGGAGTTGTGGTTATTGATGTTGTGAATATCATGTAATTTCCGAAAATTATGTATACATGAATTAAAATGGTCTTCTAATTGAAAATCTATATTCTATAGCTTTTTTTTTGTGTAGAATTTAAATTCTGTAAAACCCGAGAACCGACCCGACCCAACCTGAAGTTTGTGGGTTGGGTTGGGTTGGGTCTGGATTAGGTATGGGTTGGGTATGAGTCCAACATTATCCAACCCGAACAATATGGGTTGAGTTGTGAGTTCACTCCTAACCCAACCCAACTCAATCCATGTACACCCTTAGTGCACATAGTCCGGAGTCTCGTAGCCGCACATACAGGTTCGAAGTGGTTGATATTACTATTCAGCTTTTAATTTCCTGTAATTTAATTTGTTTTAAATTATTGTGGAAATTGGGGACGTTACAAACATCCCTTGTAAGCCATGTTAGCCTCTGTCTTCCCCTATAAGCCACAACACTTCCTCCTTCCTCACGAAGCCACTCCCTCCCTTCTAATTCTCCTTCTTCCTCCTCTTTCAACTTCCTCTTCCTTTCCTCCTCCTCCTTGAGAATTTAGAGGAGAGATAGAGATATATATAGAGAGAGAGAGAGAGGTGATAAAGAGTGAGAGAGAGAGAAGGGTGATCGTCAAAGGTGTGTCTGGCTCTGGGACGTCGTCTGCATGACTGTGGTGCACTTTGGAGTTCATGGGGAGGTGGTGAGAGTTGAAGAAGATATTTACTGTACACTGTCTTTAATGTGCACACTTCACAACTTTGCTTTGTTTTCTGTAAAATTTATATGGATGTATTCCTTGTGTGATGCTGAGCATGATGGAAGTAATTTCGTGATTTTTAATTAAGTGATTTTTAATCACTGTTACTTAAAAATGGTTGATACTATTCACAAGAGGCTTTCTCAATGGATTTTGTGAGTTTCCCTACGTGAAATCTTGTATTTTTGGTGTCAAATGAAATCTTGCATGATTCCCTTCAGTATGGTATATAATTTGCTAAGCTTGGTTAAGTGTATGAGAAGATTGGATTTTGGTTCGATTGGGTACTGTGCTTTGTGTTTTCCAGCCAGGAATTCTGGCCTAGGGCGCAACTCCCAGGCGTAGATAGCCATCGCACTTAGCTGGCACACATACCAGGCACAATTTAGCTTGACAATGTAGTAGATCGATGGATTGTGTGGTCTAAACCATAGGATGTGATGACATTCTCGACTGATCGGGTGTGTAATCTTGGTTGAGGTCAGAGACCAAGAGGTCGTAGGCAAGTGTCTGTCAGATCCTGAAAGTATAAGACTCTTAGATTGTTGTTCACGAGGTTGAGGCTAAGGTCGAGGTACCATCTAAACCTAGATGTATGAAACTCCGATTACTCTGGATGTAGAGACCTAGGGTATCATCCGTACCTGGTAGTATCATGGCAATGGACTTAAAAGGTATGAGACTCTTGATTAGTTGGATGTGATACTCTAATTGCTACAAATACCAAGTTGTTGGTGGGTATTGGTAGAGCCTAGAAGTAGAGTTCAAGCACCGAGTTAGGACACTGATGTAGGATCTAAAGGCTTCTCTAGAGGGGGGTGAATAGAGAATTTTAACTTTTAATATCTCTATAATCAATTTTAACAATAATCTGTATTGATAAGTAAATTGATTCACAATATTCTACTTATCATGCACAATAGAATTCAAAGCATAAGAAGGAGATGAGAGTAATTGATGAACAAAAATAATTTATAGTGGTTCGGCAACCCAGCCTAGTCCACTCCTCAAGACCTTCTTGAGATTTTTCCCTTATTCTTAAATGATTGAATAACTTACTTGTTGGTAGTCTACCAACTCCACTCTTGCTCTTTCCACTTCTCTACACCCCGAGAAGCTAGAGCCTTTTCTTTGATGCTTTACAACAGGAATCTTTTCTCACAAGGCTTGATTACAACTCTTTGCTTACAAATTACTTGTGAGGAGATTGAATTTGACTAAAGGAGATGAAGAATTACAAGTATTCAATGTGTATCTTAAAGAGGCATAAATGAGTAGTATTTATAGCCACCAGCCCTTCATCAATTGTGTCTAACGACTATACTAACAGTTGTAAACGGCTAGTACTTCGGTATGCCATTTTGCCCTTTGATGTGTCGTTCTCTCCCTCAGTTTGCATTTCACGGTCAATTCGGTATGCCATTTTTATTTCGATATACCGATTTCTCTTGAAACGGTATGTCGTTTTTCCATCGGTATGTCGTTTCTGCATTTTCCTTTTATTCCGCAACTCTTCGGAATTCCGACGCTTTGTTCCGTTTTCTCCTGAAACGGTATGCCGTTTTTCCTTCGGTATGCTATTTTGCTTTTCTTCTTTACGGAAACGGAAGGTTGAGGAGTGTACCGTTGCTTCTGACTTATGTTCCGTTTTTCCCTGAATCGGTATACCGTTTTACACACGGTATGCCGTTTTTCCTTGAATCGGTATACCGTTTTACATACGGTATGCCGTTTTTGTTCTGAGCTATGAATCTTAAAGCATATATGATTTTTGTCCTTAAACATTTAATCCTTTTTCTAAGTATTGTTTATAACAATTAATTACCTTTGAATAATCATCAAAATAATCACAAATATTTCTAACAATCTCCCCCTTTTTGATGATGACAAAATTACAAATATTTTAGAATATCAAATGTAAAAATGTAGATATTCTCCCTCTAAGTTTAAACTTAGCTATTTCTCCCCCTGAAGCTAAGCTCTCCATTTTTATATTGATATTTTCATACTCATGTAATATTTCAAATATATGACATATATATTTCTATTTTTCTCCCCCTTTTTGACATAATCAAAAATCATATAGATAAGTAATCAAGAAAATATTCAAGACATTTAATAAGATTCATTCAATAGATAACGAAGATAGTCAGATTACAACCAAGTTCTCAAAGAAAAAAAATAACAAACATATAATCATGGAGATGGCGGATTAATGTGCTCAAGAATATCCTGGTGATAGTCTTCAAGCATGTCTTGATACGCCTCAACACGATCATTTAATTTTGTTAGTTTTTCCATGCACTCCTGATGCTTCTGATTTTGCTGAAGTATTAATTCTTGATACTTC
>JAMKQA010013712.1:0-12295 GCA_024699735.1 Posidonia australis
TGAGGTTATCACCCAAAGAGACGGGATCAGTCAAGCCAATCAAGTCTTGACCACCCGGGCGCCTGACAGTGTGACGATTATCAATCGAGTAGTTGGGGTTACCAGCCCAAAGAAAAGAAAAGGGCATGACAAACATAACATTTGTCAAGCAAAACAAACCCCCAATCCGCCCGGACCAAGAGAGGAAGGAGACTTCGTGCCCGCGAAGGCTCAGAAAAGAAAAAAGATGACCTTGACCGCCCGGCCAAGATCAACAAGCTGGATCCCGCACCCGCGGGAACCCAGAAAAGAAAGGACCTCGACCGCCCAGTCGGAAGGTCACACAAATGGATTTCCTGCCCAGGGAAATCCAAGAGAGGGGCTATGATCTTGATTATAAAGCTAACAGATCACGACAAGGGATCTTCTGCCCATGAAGATCCGAGAAGGGGCTACCCAGACCACAAGGCCAAAGGGATAAGCCACGAGATTTCCGGCCCAAGGAAATCCGAAAATGGGCTAAGACCTTGACACTCAAGTCAACAGGTCAAGCCACGGGATTTTCTACCCAAGAAAATCCGAAAGGGGCTGCCCTAACTATAAAGTCAAAGGGACGAGCCACGGGATTTTCTGCCCAAGAAAATCCGAGAAAGCAAGGACCTTGACCGCCCGGTCAAAGTCGGCGAGCTGGACTCCACACCCGCAGAAGTCCAAATAGGGGCACATGACATTGACCGCCTGGTCAATGTCAGAGCAGGATTCCTCGCCCGTGGAAATCCAAGGGGCAAAGCGACATTGACCGCCCAGTCAAAGTCAGAGTCGGATTCCGCGCCTGTGGAAATCCAAGTGGCAAAGCGATATTGACCGCCCGGTCAAAGTCAGAGCAGGATTCCGCGCCCGCGGAAATCCAAGGGGCAAAGCAACATTGACGGCCCGGTCAAAGTCAGAGCAGGATTCCGCGCCTGCGGAAATCCAAGGGGCAAAGCGACATTGACCGCCCGGTCAAAGTCAGAGCAGGATTCCGCACCTGCGGAAATCCAAGGGGCAAAGCGACATTGACCGCCCGGTCAAAGTCAGAGCAGGATTCCGCGCCCGCGGAAATCCAAAGGGCAAAGCGACATTGACCGCCCGATCAACGTCAGAGCAGGATTTCGCGCCCGCGGAAATCCAAAGACACGGTAGATGGGTCTCTTCCGGTCAGAAAGAGAACCAGAAAAAGCAAATCGATGTTCCATGGATTATTCCCCATGAAGGAAAGGATAAGATTCCTCGAAGGGTAAAATAGGCAAGAAGTTGGTTGCTGGAGCCGCAATGCTGGAGTTGACAGTCAAGGAGTATGCTCAATCTCTCTCTGACAGAAATATGCTGGAAACTCTGGCCTGATACGGCATAGGAGGGCTTATTTGCAATTTTCCAAAGGCTGGGACTTTATTACAAATTTTCCTCTTGCTGCGATTATACTACTGAATTACTGCTATGCTGCAAGGCTTGATAATTTGTGGTACCTGCCTGCTTCATGCAAATCTCACACGACCTTTGTAGACTGAAATGCAAATTTGCAAAATATAACAAAGTACCAGAGCCAGTCACAGACCCACTAATAGATGAGGCAATAGACTAGATTGCAAGGAATTTTTTAATGCCTCTCATCTCATGCCAATTATTCTCCCAAAAGATAGTATCATCACTACCATTAATCACAAATTTGAAAAAAATATTCAAAAATGGTAACCATTTCCTAAGTGCCTTCCATAAAGGAGAACCATATGAGCCTACGTTCAACAAAGTTTCAAAATTATTAAATGAAAAATACTGAGATTTAACTAATTCTACCCACTTTAGATTTATGTTGTCCACCAGTAATTGCCACAAAAGATTGCATTTAAGAGTAATACTAAAGATTTTGATGTTAATGATATCCTATTCTCCTTGATTTTTGAAACGACATAATCTCTACCGATTGACTAAATTATATCCTTTATTATTTGACCTTGCAGGACAAATGTTAATTCAATTGATAAGTTACTTTGTTCTCATGGAATAAAATAAAGAAATTGATGGAAATTGAGGTTCACACAAAGAACAAAATTAACTAGATAGAGAGATCATCACCAATTAGTTTCTTAAGTTAAAACAAATCTTCCGCTCTCAATGCCTTGATAGTTTTCTAGTCAGGAAGAGAAACTTTTAGCACAACTTGACCTCCTCGAAATGATGGATGAATGGAGCAACTAAGCAAATCATATCTCAACTCATTTTGTCTTAACTAGTGTCAAGATCTTGCATGGAATCACAGAAAATTGACAATCAATCGGCAATGGTTAGATCATGATACAGAATTTGCCAAAATTGCATATTTCAAATAGATCATCATTGATGTTCCGTTATTAAGACAATCATTTGCTTATGATAAGTACAGGAATAAGAGCATAGCACACATGCATGGCAAGCAACACCACATTAGTAGTGCAACACACGCACGTTGTATGCTATGATGTCACGGGGTATGGGATTATAACTACAGGTCCTCGCCTGCGTGTACCCTCGAGCGATCCTCAACTTCCCAGTCCCTCCGACGATCGGCAGCACCCTCACATCCGACAAGATTACGTTCCTCTTGACCATCGTCGAAGTGCCGCCTTTGAACTCCCCAGACTCAAAAACTCCCAAGTTGGATTCTGAGGCGACTTTTATACACTGGTTTGATACGGGCCACTGATTTTGTCTTCGAAGAAGTGGAGATGACTTTTCTTCTCGTAGCCGGACGGGAAGCCATCGAAGGTTGCGAAGGTGGTGGTAAAGAAGACGATGATGATAATGTTGATTATGATAAGAAGAATGGAAGTCATAGTAGGTCAGATTACCATATGTGATAAACCAAAAACAAAGCCTCAAAATGGATTTAGATCCTAATTCCTACCACACCAAGATGTTTGTCTATGACAAAATGGTATCTCCAAATTGACAGACCTGTTTTTTGTTGAATACACAAATCATTGGATAAAAAAGGAACCGTGCTACTTCTAAGGTGGAGTTCACCCAACAAACATTGGGTACAAACTTCAACGAAACTAGTCAACAAGAATCCTTTTTTTCTGTAAAGTTAAATGTTAAGGAGTTTTGGGTATCATAAATATCAAAAACTTCAATTTAACCCTCATGACTAAGCTACTATAGCAGCTACTATCACATACTTACTCTCTTAAGTGGAAAGTAATTTTAAAGGCTAGATATTTCTCGAGATCCTGGTCAGGGACACTTCTGAATTCTTCATCTGGTAGAGCATCCCCTATTTGGCTAGAAATAAAGGTCTGATTTAATTTCTTCAATACCTTCACCACTTTTCATGTTAATAATGGTCATAATACCATCTTCTGAGAAAATTGTTGGAGACATGGGAAAAAATTAAAACATATGCTTCCTAATCTTTTTCAATTAGCTAAATTCAAAAAAACTTCAATAGTGAAAACAATTGAAATTTAATTTCAGGACTTCTATAAATTATTTAATGTTATCCCTTCTTCTACCGATTTTGGCTATCTACAAGCTCAAGTTAATCTATTCATAGAGATTATTAATTCTATTATGCTTCGTCTTGTAAAGGATATTATTGAATGGTCTAATTCTACCAGTAAGTACACTGTCAAATCAGGGTATGAGATACTCAACAATGGGGGGATTAGAACTCTATTTTTTATCATATCTAACATAGTCGGGCATCCCTAAAGGTTAGATTACTTACATGGCTGGTTATTTTTAATAAGGTTCTTACTAAAGTTAATTTGTGTAAAAAGGATTGGACATGTTATGATAGTTGCATTTTTTGTAATGGTTATCAGGAATCAATCGAACATTTATTTATTAATCGTACTTTTACCACAGCAGTTTGGCATTCCTTCTTGCAGAGACATTTGCATCCTGCTATTACTTTATTTACTGATTTATTTTCTTGCATTATTCCATTAAAAGCTGATTTCTCAGCAAAAGGTAGGCACACCTTGATACAAGTTATTTTGTAGTCCATTTGAAGGGAAAGAAATAATAGAATTTGAAGAGAATAATGTGCTTCCTCGTATAAAGTTACTAACACTGTCTTTTCTCTCTGTAATTGTTGATTTACCATTTTGAGTTCAGGATTTGAAAAGAATGACAATATCAAAACCTTGCAATCTCTGCAAAATGATCGTGATTTGGAACAATCTTCTCATGCTCTGCCTTTACTTCAGCAAAATCCTGACGATTTAGTTCCTTCTCAGGACTAATGTCAAACTTCACACTTGAACAATTATTTTTCTGAGAATTTTTGAACAATAGATGTTTACCTATTTGGAACAATTTCTATTTTTGTGGTGGATATTATATACCACACCAAGGTCTGTAATGTGATACTATACTCGTTCTGCCTTAACTTTTCTATTTATATAATGATTACCGTTAACCAAAAAAAAAAGAATCCTTTTTTCTAATGATGGTCAACAAGAACATTTGATTTCACAGAAGAAAAATATTTATCACTCAGACACATTCCCCATCTTATTCAATATACGGCAAGTATTCATACAAAAAGATTAGTACATAATTGAGTGGCAGAAGGGATATCCATGGTCCTCCGGTATACAACTCTCTCTATAACGTTTCCGATAAATATGAATATTACGACTCAATCTGTGCATTTTCCATCACAAGGGACCAAGTGTTCAAAATCCTTACTGCTGCTCAAGTATCACTGCCACTGGTTTTCGTTTTACCTCTGTCTAGCAGACAATCTGCGTCATCTGCTCGATATACTGTCATAAGAAACTCTATCTATAATCCTATATATAAAATGAAAAAAAAATAACAAAAGGACGTGGATATATCACCATGATCTCATAATGGATCTCAAATTACTTAGCCAACTGCTAATCTTGCGTGTGTGGATTGGATTCTGTGCTTGCGCAATCTTTTCAGCTGCAGGCCCCATTTCATGAACAAACTTAACAGACTCTGATAGCCTATTCAGAAGGTTTCCTAGGGCAATGACTTCATTGCGTTGTAACTGAAGCTGAACATAAAAGAAAGTCGATAAAATGAGATCCAAGTAGTTGGAGAATGTATATGAAAGAAACTGAACTCGATTCCGCTTGTGATAGGAGAAGACATGAAAGCTAAAGTTATGATCAGAAATCTTTGACTAATTACTTCTTTGCAAGACCAAATATAAAAAAGTTAAGTATGACTAGGCAAGTTCGTGAAAAAGACAGGCAGTGAAATGCCCAATGCCTGCATTGTGAATTCAATCCTCAGACTTCCTTTTTTAGGTTAGTTCCACCATCATATTATTCTGACTAGTAATTAAAGGAAACTTAAATCTCGAAACAAGTGAACAAACTCACAGGTTGAGTAACGTCACTTTCACCATCAATAGAGAAAAGAATCTTTAATGCAGTACCCATGCCAAGGACTTGAAGCTTCCCCCAAAGCCGACACTTTTCACATCCAACACAATCAATTATTGCACTGCCAGATTAATGATGCTCAATTTTTTAGATTTCCTGATAAGCCAGATTCTCATGAACATGAGTAGGTGAAGGAATTAAAAGTTAACCTGATGTTTATGAACTGTTTCTGTATCTGCTGTTTCAGTTCAGGTCCACTCTGACCTTGCCACAGCTTGGCTTCATCGAAAGGAAGAGGGCAAGCAGCTTGTAACTTTGGGTTATAGAGCAGCTGTTTCACCAGAGATTGTGTTTTCAGGTCCTCCACAGGATTACCAGTGTCATATTCAGCGTGTTCCAAATAGTCTGCAGCCTGAAGCAAATAAAAAATGGTGTCAGTGAAAAAGACAGGAAGCACATGGCCTGAAAGCACAAAATGAAAGATCGTAATTAAAAGCAAAGTGGTCCCTTCTCTTTGTGACATTCCTCATTCAGTCAGGTTTAGTTTTCTATCGTTTGTCATTTCACGTCACTTTGGAAAATACAGATTTTCTTTTAATATTTGCAGGAAGAAAACATATGAAGTCAAATAGAAAAAGCCATGATAAAAAACACAGAATATCACCTTCGTCACCGCTCGGAGAACAAACAGAAAAGTGAAGTATAAGTTTCTAACACGTTCGGGATGTCTCAATACACGATCATATAACATTTCCAGATTGTGGCCCCACTGAGACCATAAAAAGATAGCTCTTAGCAGACCATTGATTAACAAAAAAGAATTTTGAGGAATATTTTCTCAAAAGAAAATGTAGTTGCAGAACAAGTTGAGACGTTACCAAGTTCTGTTTCTCATCATGGAGAAATTCCATAGCTATATGCACTGAAATAGAGGAATGCAATCCTGAAATCAACTTATATAGAACTCTTTTCTCCTGGCAAATTTCACCAGAAAAATCTGCATTAAAAAAAAAGCAAAGACAATAATGAAAAATCTCTGACTAATATAAAAATACTATTGAAGTTTTCACAGCTTTCAGCAATGTATCAGTCATTTAATAGAAATAAATACTATCAGTTGAATAATATGAAGAAGTCAAATCATTTACCAGCACGATAAAAACAGGAACCAGAAGTAACAATCTCCTTACACATAAAAACAGATCATTATATAGAACTGAATATTTAGATATGACAATTGCTCTAATTACAAGCATCATTTTACCAAGTTGTGTGAGAAATGTTTACAAAGAAATCTTATTTAGGGTAATTTCTGACATATATGTGGCATCAAGTTTCATTAAGAGGAGCCTCGTAATCATTATCAGAGTTCTTTATCCCATCATTTATGTGTTTCAAGGATCCTCTTTAGAAACCGATTCAATGAAGTACTGTGTCATGAATCTGGTGTCTTTTAAGTAAACCTTTTAGGAAACTCATTATAGTACCGGAACATCTAGCAAGGTAATTTTAGTCCTCAAATAACTGATGTGAAATTATAGTCAGAAAACTTAAATAGTAGATGGGCCCAAAACATTATTAGTAGAACAACCCAATGGAAACCTAAACAACCAACTAGCTTGTACAATAACCAACCAACAAATGAATCTAAAAGCCCTCAAAATTTAAAAAGAGCATATGACAGCACATCCAAAAAAATCTTGTTTAGTTGGTTAGTGGAAAATCTAGATTTTGGGTTAATTTATTTTAATACAAAGTATATAATAGTAATTCTATAATATGTTATTGTATTTCTTATAAATGTTACAAAAACTAGACTTAAAAATTACATTTCATCCCTAAATCAAGTAGAATATTCCATAATCGAACTCATGTTTGATTATTTTATTAGCTAAAAATACACATGAAATTGAATTGTTGACTTTATAGGATTCTATGCAAATTTTGTTGGTAAAGATTACAAGTCAATTCTGTCTCGTTAAGATTATAAGTCACATTAGATTCTTGAAGAATTAGAGGCTTCAAACTCTTTGCCAAACGCATCCTAAGAAATAGAAGAAACACACAATGTAGTTTACAATAAGATGCCAAAAGGAGTCATGATTCCATTCCATACCCATATGGGTTTGAATTCAAACTCAATTCTGTTCCAATACAATCCAGCAGCATATTGGATGTGGCCCAAGCATCTGCTTGGCTTAGAGAATGTGCTTGTCACATAGTTTGTCACAGAAAAACTTAAACAGGTGCCTTATCAGTTTTAGGCTTACTTATCCAGGTTGTTTCTCTATCAGATCCAGTCAATATCAAAGTACAGAGGAATAATCCCTCTTACTTAGCCAAGTAATGTAGAAGAATAACAGTATAAGCTCCAATGCTTGAAATGATACAGAATAAGCTTGTCGGTGGAACCATGCTATGTTTTCCAGATTCTATATGCTGAATGGAATCACTTTGTTTACATAAGCAAAAGAATTTGTGACCGTGTCTGATGTGAACTCAAACTTTACTAGTACTTGATATAGCTGTGGCGCTTGAGTTTGTATGGTCGACTATTTAATTCTTTAGTCCAAAGTAATGAAATTAATAAAAAACCTTGGTTGTACACCTACACTTTGCTAAACACTAATAAGAAGCATTAACAGAGCATGCAACCAATAATCAAATGTTGTTTACTTATTTTATGACAACCTAAAGCTAAAAAGAGACCCTAAGTTACAGGATAGCTAAGAAGTTTTTTGTATGGAAACAAAACATCAATGTGAAAATAATGAAACACATGAGATTGATTATTTATCACTTGCAACATAATGGGGATTGTTTTTCGTTTCAACAAATCCAATCTCAGTGAAACGGCAAGGGTTAAAAGTTTTCAACCCTTTTGATCGCCTTGGACTCTTGGTCTCCTTTATTATAAGTTGAAAAACTGTTAGTGGAGACATGGAGATGTGGAGTCTATTATGTTCCCTCTTTATGAATTATTGAATACATAGACAAGAATATATCAGGTGGTGGTAGGGGAAACAGATGCTGCCACCTTTCTAAAAGGGAAAAACACAATAGAGGCATTGCGTCAAGAACTTAAGTGTCTAAAACCAAAAGAGCAAAAACTAAAACAACACCAAAGACATTTTACAGAAAGCAAGTTAGTCTAGTATATTATATATTAGCAAGTAATAGATGTATCCAACCATAATGAACATAACACTTGAATGCATAGATGTACTCACATTTCGGGCAATTTTCACCATACACAGCATCCCAAATTCTTGTAGCTGAAGGACCTGTATAGCCAGTGTAACGTTCTGGATTTAACTTAAGGTTGACATATGTCATCTCAGCTACATAAGAAAAAGAGAAAAAATAGTCATTATACTTTTAATGTCAAAATAATTTGTGCAAAAATATGAATGATATAATTCTCTGAAATTATTCCCTGAACGACATAAACATTCACATTTAATGCAGATAATACCTACCATTGTCAGTTTCATCATCATTTGTCCATGGATTATCGTTTACAACCCATCCCCTGAATGCCTTGCTATCAACTGTGCGATCAACAGCAGCCTGTGGCTTTCCCTCTTGACATTTCAAGTCATCAGCAGAAAGCCTATGACTATGGCTCTTAAAAGCCTCTGGAAACTCATTGTCAGGGCACTCACAGACGCTACAATCCCGAAGGTGACACATGCCATCGTCAGGCCAGAATGGGCAATCACACCATAATTTGACCTATGAAACAGAAAAATGAGATTACTAACGAGAAACTCATCAATAGCATATATAGAGAGACTCATAAAAATGGTCCCACTGTCTATCAAATGTGCATCTGATAGGTGATTAAATGATGCTATTGCTGCGTCAAAGATGACTGCAAGGAGTAATGAATATCAAGAAATTAGGTTTAACTCCAACATCGGTGCCCAGTACCTTAATCATTTATAGGTTCTAGCTAATGTAGGATTGCATGAAATTAGAATCTAATAACTGCAACAGTATTCTATTTGTCAAACTATAAAATGAAACATTTGTACTGGAAACAGCACCTTCATTTCAATTAAACCACCATCAAGCACTTTCAAATCTCAACAGTGAAATACACTTGCATGTTCATGCATGGCATTGAGCTGATCAAAATATGTCCACACAACAGAACACAAAACACAAACGAAAGATTTCAAAAAAAAAATCATCAAAATAAAGACAAAGCTAGTGAGCATCACCTTAAAGTACCGGAAGAAAGGGGTGGCAACAAGCTCCTGGAGTATTGGATGGAGCACCTCCTCATTCACGGAGTCCACCGTCTCGTAATCACAGCAGCAGTCCTCCACCATCCCAGTGTACTTCCTCGAATCCTGCCACACCCCCAAACCAATAAAAAAAAACCCAACTTTTCCTCCAAAATTCACAAGAAACCAGAGAGATCAAAAAGAAACGAAAGGAAAGGAGATCATACGAGACACTTGCAGGACTTGCCGGCGGGAGCTCCACTCCTGAAGGAGGCGAAGGCAGTGGCGAGGAGGACGACGACCACCGCTCCCGCCACGAACCACCGCCGCCGCCGCCTCGCTGCCGGATCATCTCCTCTGGCCTCCGGTTTCGTCGCCATCAACAAGATGGAAAAACTATAGGATTTATTTTTTTTTCTTCGCTGCTGTTGGTCTTTTGGCTTTGGTGTTGGCTTTTTTGGGGGTTTTATAAGGGAAAGTGAAGGGGAGGAAACAGACGGCGGTAGGGGGAAACCAATTCCGAGGCGAAGGGAGGCAAGAGGGGTGTGACTGTGCGTGTGATGCAATTGGGCCAATGGAGTGGTGACACGTCAGATAGACGGGGTGACTAGCACCAAAGACAAGAAAAAGAAAGTAATATTGCAATTGAAATTTGAAAATTTTATTGAGTTTGGTAGAGTTTGACTTTTCCTTCGGATCAAGGACATCTTAGTTCATTACCGAGACTTTATTTGGTAATCCTTCTGGAAGAAGTGAGATTTTGAATTTTTTTTAGAAATTAAATTTTAAAAGAATTGATAGAAATTAAATTCTAGGAAATTATTTATAATTTTATTTTACAAATAAAGATTCTACATGAATAGTTAAATTCTAATAATAAGTAAAATATTTTTTTTCTTTCCTCTTCATCTCATGACCTTCTCTCTCTCTCTCTTTGGGGTTTCTTCTATTCTTCCTCACTTCCTTTCTTCATTTCTAAGACCTTCCTCTCTTTCTTTTTTACAATCTCCCGTGCCCCTCTTCGTTTCTTCCTCTCTTCCTTTCTTTCTTTCTCTCTTGTTCCTCTCTATCATCGTTGATTATCAAGTTCGTTGCCTTCACCATCAGGTCCATCACCTTCATCATCAATTCTGTCGCCTTCGCCATCAAAGTCATGGGTTGTGGAGATCAATCAGCGCCCGAGCCATCCGCCTTCATTGTTACCACGAAGTCCCTCGTCGTTGCTGTGATTTCACTCATTGTTGTCGTGAAATCCCTCGCTATCACCGTGGACTGTAAGAATCTAACCTCATAAATTAAGTTTTCTTGACTCGATTGATAAATTAGGCTTACCACTGCATAAAATAGATATAGAGGGGAACAAGAGATCAAATTTTAGTTTACCAATCATTTTTTCTAAAAGATATTGATAAATCAATATTCTGAAATATTTGATGAAGACCATAGAAAAATCAATATTTGATGAACATGACCATTGAAAAATATTGATAAATCAAAATTCTGAAATTTGATGAGGTTATTAGCATTTATATTTACAAAATTTTTGAAAAATAGACTATCTTTATTGCAAGTAATTTTGATGAGGTTATTAGCATTTATATTTACAAAATTTTTGAAAAATAGACTATCTTTATTGCAAGTACACCTTTTTTTTTCTACAAAAAAAGGTTGGATGCATATCATTAAGGAATCATCTAACAAATAAATCTGATAAAAAAATAATCATTGATGGCCTGAGTTCCTATTCAAAATTTCAAATTTATATGGAAGCAAAAATGGTATAGATTTGGATTAGATCACTAGTTTTGATATTTCTGCATTTCCATGAACATGGAATTATTGTGGAAGCAAAAATGTCTTGTTGATTGATGTTCTAGTTATTTTGATCTTTCCCACACAAGTCGTTTCTTACAACTCCAAGATTGTTAATATTTGATATACTTTAGAAATTGACACATTGAATGTACCCCATATGCAAGATTGGATCACTGTTAATATTTAATATACATTAGACTGAATAAGGATCAAATTCTATAAAATTCTGGAAGTCAACAAATAACATAGATTTGGTACACTGAAGGCTCTATATTTGGTACACCTAAAGCATCCATGATCCTAATTTGAAAACAACCCTTTACGCCTTGTAATACTAAAGCCAAAACTTGTGAATTAAGACCTTATCAACACTTTTAGACCTAACTACAACAATTAAATGCATATGGCAATGAGAGGTCTTAGAAAAAATTCTTGTAAGGGAGAATATTGCTTGGGAATTCATTTGACTTGTATAGAATATTGTTTCATGTTTTATCAAAAAAATAATCATTATAATTGCAGTGAATTCTCGCTTCATATTATTCAAATATATATATACACACACGCAATGAAGGAGAAAGGGGATTTGTTTAGAAGTACACCATCAACATGGGATGACAATCAAGGAGATAATACCAATGAGATAAAATTTAAAGATAGTCACAACTCACAAGATGAAATAGAACTTGAGAAGAGTACACCATATATGAGCGAAACAGACGTTTATTTGTAATTGACAAGCATCACAAAGTTTATCCTTTTTGAAATCGATTTTTGGAAGACCAATTACAAGATCACGTTTGGATAACTTGGAAATTTGTCCCATATTGGTATGGCCAAGTCTTCTATGCCATAACCAATATTCCTCATTTGATGATGCAAGGCATGATA
>JAMKQA010013713.1:0-11442 GCA_024699735.1 Posidonia australis
CCACTGATGGCCCACAATCCCTTCTCACAGGGACAAAACACGACATCCAGAAAGTCATCGAAAACACTTTGTAAAACTCACAATAAATTCTAGGAAAGGAAATTTACCTAGATTTCATGCAATCCTAGCATTTTCTACCAATTCCATGCTCTCTATTGCAAGGAGTGGAGATGCGTACCTGAGAAAAGCTTTCGTCGATCATCGACCGACACCAGCGAACTCCGGCGCAACCACAGCCAAAACAACGGGTGACGAGGAGAAGTGCAGTATGGTGCAGCTTATAAAGCCTACGCCTGGAGTAGCTGAATATGTGCCCAACAGCGCGTCTCAACCACCGGCACACCACACAGCAACCAACCGTCAGCCACAACCACCAGCAAGGCCAACTACCAGCCTCAACCACTAGCCCACACGCAAGCGGGCCCCACAAGCACAGAGCCAAACCACGCACAGGAACACGCAAAAAGAAGCCAACCACGAGGCCCAAGCCCAAAAGCACCAAACCACACAATGGGCCTCGGAACAGTAACACCTGTTCAGGAAAATAAAATTCATAAAATGTAAATAATTACAAAATGAATTTTACAAGTGTTACATTATCATTAGAAGTCGAATAAAAACGTTTTTGGTGATCATTTTTATGTATCTTTTACCAGACTGTTTTATATTTGATTTTTGCAGTCGATAAACTTTACTATTGTAATTTTATCATAACATGATACACGAAAATTTCATATTACTAGAAATCGTGATTTCTATTTGAATTTCGCAGTATTAGATGTGGTTATTGTCATTTTATCTCATATCTTGTTATATTCTTTCATTTTTCATAATCAACATTTTATATTTTTTTCTATATGTTTTATCAAATAGTTAAACCACAAATCGAACTGATTTTTTAGGTTTTAATAGATAAAATGATTCAGTTCGATTTAAAAATTATTTAAATCGAATTATATAATTTGATTTGTGATTTTGTCTCAAACCAAACTAAACCGAACCGAACCGAACCGTGCTCACCCCTACACACTAGAGGCTTTTATCACTCCACATGAATAACAGAAAACATTTGATACATCTTTATATTTGGATAACACTTGAGCTGCGTAGGAGAACGTTGGGAGGTGCACGTCTCATTTTCCTAATGTAAAAGATTACACGTCATTCTCTGATAGAATTCAAATTCAGTAAGATACAAATACTGAAGAGGTCTCAGAACTCATATATTCTCTAGCACAGGAGGAGGTGGCGGATGGTCTCAGAAAGAAAATGGAAGTTTGGTAATTGGTATATGCTAGACATGGTACAAGTTCAGTATATATAGAATCAACATGTGACGTGTGTGGTGATTTTTACCCTATATATCTGCATGTCACATGGACAATTCCTATGCTATTTCGATGTGGAGCGGAATAATAGCAATACGAGTTTTGATCTCGTACGATCAATACGTTTTTCAACTCTTCGTGATCTCAACCGTTGATCACAGCAGTAAAGAATAGAGAGGGTATTGAAAAAATAATAATACTGACCTTTTTTTTTTTTTCTTCTGTAAACGAATCTTGGACTTTTTTTCGATCCAATGATTCAAAACGGCGGCTAATGGATGTGACTCGTGAGCTCCGACCAAAATGGGTTTTTTTTCTGGTGGTAATGGATTGTTCTTACACCGAGTTTAAATCTAAATATTTTCACTCCAAGAGATGCAAAATACATGTTTATGCTTTTTATTTAATGTATAAGAATGAACAATTGACTAATTCAATTTAAATAAACATGTTTTTAATCCAAAATATCTTGATGCTGTAAATAAAATGTTCCTTTAGCGATAATCGGCCTATGAACATGGGAAGATGTATTCAATAGCTCCTCATTTTTTTCTATATCTACAGTAAAAGGAGCTGGGAACCAGGCAAAGAGCAGCTCCTCATTCCAAGCCTGAATAATCTGAAGCTCTTCAGTACTGCGAGCCATAGGAACTAGTAGTACAACACTTATTTATATAGAGCCAATGATGAAAATGAATTAATAATGTACCCTTGATATCACCGGACCCAACCCAAATGCAATATGAGTGCAGTTAAATATGTGACAGAGTTGTTCTGATTATCACTCTCAAAATGATACTGTGTTCTTGCTCGGGCAAAAACTTATTTCTTGAAGTTCTCGTAAGAAACCTTTGATTTCCCATCCAAGCACTTAGTAGACATTTTGAGGTTTATTAAGTGCAATCTTAGAGTTAATTTGTGTGCAGTAATTACTCTAAACTCATAGTCCAACTTCCATCACTTCCTCACCTTTAAAAAAGAAAAAACTTTCATCACTTCCAATCCTATGATACAACAGAATCAGTGTAATCTTTCTCATGATCTCTCAAAACCCATTAAAATCGTTCCATATTATGTTCCTGGGTTGGGTATAACCGAGGAGAGAGGAATACATTTTTATTCTTAAACGGGTCGGATGAGTCAAAGGAGATCCGCCAACCCACCGACTACATCTTCCACACTCCGACACTCGGCACTTGGGAGTCGGGACGGCGAGAGGGAGTATCGGCAATGGGGATCTGCTCGCCCTCGGAGATGCCATCGCCGCCGTCGATGTCGACGAAGGCGATGATAGTGCACGGGCTGGTGGTGGCGGCGGCAGCGGCGGGTGCCTACGCCGCGTTCGTGGTCCACCGAGGGTGGTTTCGGAGTAAGGTGGTGGGGATCATTCCTGCCCGCTTTGCGTCGTCCCGGTTCCAGGGGAAGCCGCTTGTTGAGTTACTTGGGAAGCCCATGATCCAGGTGAATTTTTACCACTACAAAAGTTTTGGTCTGATTTGGCCTTGAAAGATAGGAACTTCTTGGCTTGTGAGGAGGGTGAGATTGTGTACGTTTGTGATCCAAGTTGCTTGCCATTCCCTTCCTTCTTTTTGCCTTTTATCTTCCTAATTTGGTCTGAGAAATGGCTAAGAGCTCTGAATTTTCTGGCAGGATCTATAAAAATTACCATGCTTGACATTTACAGAGTGAAAATATGACAATTTCAGATTGTTACTTTTTAACTTCTTCGTGATTGTATTGTTGACAGAGAACATGGGAGAGAGCAAAGATGGCAACCACACTGGACCGCATTGGTATGTTTGTGTGGCTCATATTTGCAAGTTTGCACTAGTGCTTATATGATGCCAATATCTGTTGCTCGTTGTCTTTGTTCGTCTACATTTCTTAATCTAAGATAATGTTCGCTTGATGAAAAATAGCGGGTCAAGAGTAGTTAATGTATCTGTTACCGTACACATTCTTTTTTAGTAAAGAAAAACCCTAAAACTTTTGCACAAGATGGTTTAAGCTGAGAGACTATCAAATGACGACGTATTTGTCTACTTAACTAAATTGGCCACTGCTACAAATAGGCTTGTCAGTATTTGTTAATTCTATGAAATGCATTAAAACTAAAATTGTTGCTATTAATTTAACATCTTTCATTTGTTTTTTTTTTTCTACCAGTTGTGGCTACTGATGACGACAAAATCGCCGACTGCTGTCGAGGATTTGGAGCTGAGGTGATTATGACATCAGAATCATGCCCAAATGGTAGCTATTTCGTTTCTTATTATTTTATGTCAACTGGCTTCAGTTATTCTGTACCAATGATTTGTTCATGATGGGCAGGAGCTGTACGCTGCAATGAAGCACTAGAGAAGCTTGAGAAGAGATACGACATAGTTGTAAATATTCAGGGAGATGAGCCTCTTGTTGAACCTGAAATCATAGATGGTATTGTTAAAGCTCTGCAGGTAAAACTTCTTTTCTAAGTTGGTTATAGTAGACTGATAGCATTTTCTGTTTCTTTCCATTATATAAAAGGTTCTTTATTTGAAGTCTGATACATTGCTAGTTAGTTCCTATCCACATCATCAAAAGAAAAAGAAAAATTACTTCTTTACAATTCCATGCTTATCAATCTCTATTCGGGTCATGTAGGCAGCTCCTGATGCAGTCTTTAGCACTGCAGTAACATCCTTAAAACCTGAAGATGGGCCTGATCCCAACCGAGTGAAATGTATAGTGGACAATTGTGGCTATGCACTTTATTTCTCCAGGGGATTGATTCCTTATAATAAGTGAGATTTGTCAAATACTTTTGTTTCTTTCTGGTAACAGAGTATTGCATTTGATTATTGTGATTCAGATTTTTTTTCTCCTTATTTTCAATTTTAAATGTGTACAGGTCAGGTAAAGTGAACCCACAATTTCCATATATGCTGCATCTTGGAATTCAGGTATAACAAATTTCTAGTTTGATTGACGAATCTCTTGACATTAGTATTATCTTCATTTCTATGAGACATAGTATCAGGAAGTCACCTAAATGTGGTAGCAACTGATGCTCCTGTTTTTAACCAGAGTTATGATTCAAAGTTCCTAAAGATTTATTGTCAGCTGCCTCCTACTCCCCTTCAATTAGAGGAAGATCTTGAGCAGCTAAAAGTTCTTGAGAATGGATATAAAATGAAGGTAATTATAATAAAATTGTTTATGAAATTGTTTGTTTAAATCATCATCTATGCTTTATTTGTTATTTTACTTTGGCATTTGCACTCCTATTTGATATGTTTGTGACTACTGGCTATAACATATTGAATGACATATGACCTGAATCACAGATATTATCGTTAGAATTAATCTGGATTCCAGTTACCTTTTGAACTAAAAGATGAGTCTTTTACCACTTGAGTTAGCATTGCAAGATTTTGGACCAATACACCCTAACATGGTTTACTGAAATTGCTTTTGAGAAGTGAGTTTGCAAATTGAAAAGTATGAGTGGATGCTGCACATTAAACTGAATATAA
Organism: Posidonia australis; assembly: GCA_024699735.1. Taxonomy (NCBI): domain Eukaryota; kingdom Viridiplantae; phylum Streptophyta; class Magnoliopsida; order Alismatales; family Posidoniaceae; genus Posidonia; species Posidonia australis. The sequence goes on from JAMKQA010013713.1 coordinate 4,844, forward strand.
TGTTTTATACTTTAATCAATTTTAAAATTCATAAAAATATATGGCTCAGGTGAACAAACAGAAACAGAACTTGAGCCAGTTCAGTCCAGTTTTAGGCTGAGGTGCCATTTCATGTTCTCTACTTATTTTGTAACCATATTTAGGAAAATATGGGATACCAAAGCCAAGTATGTATATTCAGTAGCAACAATATTGGTTCTATATCGGGGAAAATACAAGTATACCATGACAATGTTAAATATTACGTGAATACCACCAAAATTGAAAAAATATCATCATTACCATCAAATCCCTATTTTTCATCACACTACTGCCATTAATGTCATATGCTTGGTTAAAAATTGATGATGAAGAGTTAAAATCTAACCTACAGATGTGAAATGACTAAACTACCCTTACAAAAACAAATAAGGAGAAAAATAGTAGGAGAGAGAGAAGTTGCAGGTATAGGAGAAGGAGAGAGAGAAGTTAGGGTTTAAAAAAGGGCAAAAAAACGTTTTTGGGGTGTATATGACCATTGGAGAGGAAGGTAGGAGAGTAAAACATGTTTAAAAACTAATGGTCTTAGGGTATATTCTGTTTATTTTAACTTAGAAACTGGCATATTTAAACTCAATGGCAGTTGTGTATTTAAAAATAGGGATTGATAGTATTTTGATCAGTTGATGATATTTTTTCAATTTGAGTGGTATTAATGTAATATTTAAGATTGTGGATTGTATAGTTGTGTTTTCCATGTTCTATCTTGTGTTGAATAGTGGTGGTTGTCTTTTTTTCAAAAAAATAATTGGTATTCCATCTTTTAATATATGGTAAATGTTTACAAAAAGGATGATTCAAGTTGAGTTCATTTGAATTGTGAACACGCAATCTGAAACTCAAGTCTGCCATTAGAGATTATAGGAAGCCTCTGTTGCAAGTGGTTATCTAAGAGCATTCAATGAAATCATTACTTGAAAAAATCTAGTTTACCAATCCAGTCAATGTGCTGTATGTTTACTGCAATAAAGAATTTGAAGCATTCTACCATTTAGTGTTAGTGGACTGTCAATATTCTATATGCAGACAAAACTCCGCTCTTGAAGACTGATTAGGCTGGTCTGACATTTCAGAACTTACAACTTAAGTGTGCATTGCTCTTGAAGTATGTGAATAAACTTGTCACCACCAGCAGACTTTGAGTAAAACAAGAAGGTTCGAGAGATAACCCACATTATCAATTTTGCATGTTAATGAGTAGGATAGAAGTGTAGGGATGGTGTGCAGAACAATGGGATTTTAATCTTGCTTCATGCAACTTAATACCGCCTATATTGCATGGCTATGATAAGTCATCCCTGAAAATCTTCATGCAATAGAACCAAATAAAAAAAAGGGTTTTCACCCTGTAGGATAAAGAAATAAATTATAGGTGGGTTGCAAATTCATTTCCTTTTCTACAATTAGAAACAGAGTTCTTTTCAATTTGCTTACATAAATAAAAAATAACATAGCTAATAGAAAATGTCCTGTTGTGATCCAAACAAATTCTGGATAGTCATAGCTATAATGAAAGAAAATTATCCTTCAAAAAGCAAAAGAGAAATTGTAGATTGATGTAGGTGCAGGAACCATTGACCAACCATTGTCCTAAATCATTTAGGTGGTACCAAATTCAGAACGATAACAATGCAGAAACCAAGATGATGAGATTATATACCTGATGTATGTTAGAGACAGTATGGTTGAGGAGGTATTGCTGATGCAAAATGGCTTCCTTGGCTGCAGACTGTCAGTTTCATGGATGTCGGGCAGTGTTTGGGTAAGGCAGCGATATGGTGGCAAGCATGAGGTGGTATTGAGTGACAACAAGGTGCAAAGGTAGTGGCATAGCTGGGGGATGATGTTGGACTAGCTTATAGTGGAATATTGGACTAGTTCTCAAGAAAGAAGTCGAAGAAAGTGCACGAATTAACTCCATTTTGCAGGGGCCTTTTGGTAAGAAAATGGATGGGGTCACTTGTCTGTCTATTTTACAGTGCTTGCTAACAAATTTGAGAGTGTTCCAGCATCATTGTAATTTCTTGATCTTTGTATTATAAACAATTATAGGACCATAAATACAATGTCTTAGTTTTTTTTTAGGATACTTGGTCAATTAGAAGTCTTCCCAAGGTGGTTGTTTGTTGTATTACAAGATAAGTACATTTTTGTGATTTTTATAATTATTTATGAGGAGAATGGAGGATTATGGTCTCTATAATGTTTAGGAGACTTACAATGCCCAATGGTTCTGTATAATGGTATCTGAGGTATTTGTAGACTGCAATTATCAAAATAATAGTCTTTTGTGTTGTTTATGGTAGTAGCATTCTAGTTGTAGACTATTGAAAGGAATGGATGCCTTTTGTAACAGATTATTGACATAATGTACACAATTCTATGGGAGTAATATCGTTTGTGGTCATTTGCATTTGGTATTCTATGTAGTTCTTTTGGCAGTATGTATATGAGATAGTACAATGGTCAACAGTCTCTTTAGTGTCCTGGTCATTTATAGTTTTTCTTTTGAAGAATATTATATGCCTGTTGATCTGTCAATATGGTTCTTGCATACATCTTGATTGACCTCACAAGCCAGAAATATGCCCTCATAAGATCTATCATCCTCTTTTCTCATTTTCAGAACTTTCAAAGAGTCTATTGATCTATGAGAAAATTTTTTGCCTTAGAATGCTGCCCTTCATTTAACTTCTTGTAGCAGTTAACCTGGTGATAAATGAATCAGATATTTGCATGTCTCTTGCTGTTGATTTACTAGTTATTGGTATATGAAAATTATCCATTTTCTAAGAATTATCATGGTCCTTTATCAAGCACTTTGCCTAATTCATAGCATGCTTCATCTAATATCTTCATAATTCAGGTTATCAAGGTTAATCACGAGGCACATGGTGTTGATACCCCAGAAGACGTCGAAAAGATTGAATCCCTGATGCGAAAAATGAACATCAGTTAAAAAAAACTAAAATGTGGAGGCAATGAGGCTTGGTCAGGAATCAACAAATCCTTTTGTCTTGCATAATGTAATGCATGTATATGAACATGATCTCTTGTCATTTCTTGTGCGAACGGGCTCATATAACGTAATCCATCTAGTCAGATATATCTTGCAAGTTACACCAGATTCTTTCACTGTCAATGTGTTAGTCATGCTGCGTTGTACTTTTATTGTCAACAGTTCTCTCGGACAACTGTCATGTATTTCTATACCTAAACTGTATGCTTTACATTTTCTTCTCATCTTTCTGGTGCGCGGTGCTTGCTAAAATATGACCCTTGCTCTCAAGATTCATGAATGTCACTTTATTTGGAATTACTGAACTTCCAAATACACAAGAAATGCTATTACTACAGAACGTTTCACTTAGAAGAATTGAATGCAGATGCAAATAACCTTGAGATGTTAATCCAGCCTTTAGTCACTCTTGTTTGATATGATTGACCTCATTGAAGTTCGGATTGAAGAAATGAACAATAGTAGAAAGGTCCAATTTAGTATTTTAATGAGCTAGAGTTAAACAGATTCCTCAAGCAGATTGTACACAATTTCTTATGAGGTATTTTTGTAAAGTCGCTGGCATGTTATGAAGACGTTATTAACACAGATTACCGTGAAAATATAACATGTTTGCATGGACGAAATAATAATGAGGTAGTGTCTAGTTCTTATCTAGAACCAGCTTGCAGTTCACTATTCTATGTTCAAGGTTCATCTCAGTCATTGCCAAAAGAAATCAAGCCGAACATGTGCTTACAAGCTCGACTGACTTGAAATTGTGCTAAAGGAACCAAAACACTAGTTGGAAACAAGCTAGCAGAAGATAATTGGACCGAACATGAGCTTGGTCTAGCCTGACCAAGTTCAGCTAAATTAACACCCTAACATACTATAAGTATCTCATCACAATTCCCAATACCAAAATTGGTTTCTTGTTTTTGATCCAAGCTCTTCTGAATCAATGGCTAGAAAATTTTCCTTTTTGAAGGTTGGTTAGTGATACTTCTCGTCTAAGATTCCATTTGGAATTGTTTTTGAAACTATATATCATAATTAAAAGCAGTCTACTATGTATGGATGCACAGTCAACATAACTGTGTATGAATTGTTAATCTTTTTAGTCTTCTTGAAGTGATTGTTTTTTTTCTACACATATTACAATCACAAAATAGCAATCTAATGGTTATTGCACAGCTCCACTTTGTCTAATTAAAAGTTATTTTTTTGTCAAAAATTATATATCAACAATCTTTTTAGTTGAAAATCACAGAAAACTTAATCACTGCTTTTGGAAAAAAACTTTAGATGAAAGACTCGTTTCAACATGTTTTTAACACTTAATAGCGAAAGCCACAGCTCAACACGTAATTTGAAGCAAAGCCTAAGCTCCCATGACCTACGTTCGGTGTCCATTTGTTGGATCCTTATTCACAAGTACATATGTCATTTTCTTTCGGTAAAAAATTGACCCCTTCCTGAGTACTTCATTTGCTAATGATCATTTCAGTAGAACTAATGGTGTTCTTCCCGTCCTTGTTCCTTCCAAATTGCACCATTGACAAAGTCTTCTTCTACTCTTCCATTGCTCTAGTTTTCTTTGTCCACCAAAACTCTGTCCTCCATTCTCTTCCCCTGGTCTTATTGTTCAATCATCCTCGATGGGAACAGGAGTTGTCTCCTCCATCTCTTTATCAAACCATAACAGTCTCTCCCCTCCTCCCTCTTCTTCCCCTTCACCTTTGTGTAATTCCACCACCTCTACTGCTCCCAGTTCCCACTGCAGAGGGCTCGATCTGCTGCTGATGGCTGTCGGTGAAGTTGAGAGGAATGGAGAAGAAATTGGTCGAACTGAAGAAGAAAAGAAAGACGAAGAGTATATGGAAGAGGGTTTGAAAAGAAGGAAAAAAAGGCATATGACAATTCCTTCCAAGTTCCAGGACTCCATCCTTCAGCCATGGAAGAGGAGAATTCGACGTAGGAGGTCGGTCGGGATCGAGCAATGGAGTTAAAGGTGGTGCCTTTTCTTCACCTGGGCTGTGTTCTTTTTTGGATGTTGTACTTGTCCTTCGGTAGATTTTTGATCCATAAGGAATGGTGTGGAGATGTGGGAATCAAATTCATGATTGTACGATTCAGCTTGTAATCATCTCTTTCATTTGGTATTTTTGGTCCTGTTATCCAATTTGGAATTTGGGGGCTGCGGTGCCTTCGATTTTGAAAGATTTTCGAGTTTGAACTGCTAGTTGCAATTTTTTGTGTCGTTAATGAACTATTCGAATTGAGGATAGGATTTTCAGGTTTTAGATTGTTGGAAGTAGGGAGTTGTGTGCTGCTTTGATCTGTCAATGTCTGTTTTGATTATTCAGGAGTTCTGATGCAGGTCATGGTTCCTACATCTTTCAGTTTAAAATCATGATTAAGCATTAGCAAGACCAGATTGTTTCTTGTTTGATAACAGAAAAGTAAATTCCTTTCTTCTGTTTCATTTTTTTATGAAATTCGATTCCGAAATAAGATTTTTCTCTTGAATTACATTATATTGGATTTAACTCGGGTTTTCTGCTTGATGAAAATGTTCAGCATTTCTGTTATTCTTCTATTATACTCTAGTATTTGTTGTTTAATAATATGTGTGGACATAATTCCTTGAATTGCTTTCCTTTGCTGATATAAACGAGTAGAGAAATCCAACCTTTTGCATATGAAATCTCTTATTGGGTGGTTAGATATTGTTCTCTTCTCTTGGTTGAAAGCTCGTAAATATCAATGCTCAACATTTTTGAAGACATGCAACACAGGCCTTTGCAAAAAAAAAAAAGGCATTATTTCTAGCTTAAGAATGAATGATGAAAAGGGGTGGGGATTAATAATCTTATGTTGCTCATATAGCCCAAGCAGGTTTTCATGTGTAAGTTACATCATCATTTACCTAGGAAACTAGATGAATTGTATCCAAGGGGGAAAAAAATGTTATCCTAATGTAAATTTATAATAGCACTCCTAAGCTTGTCACAAAGATTAGATTGGCGTCTAGTACTCAAAACCTCGACGAACACCTTAGCTATTTCTACTATGCTCTATGCTCTTGTATACTATGTACAAATCTTTGCATTCTTCGTAGCCTCCAGTACAATACTTTTGGTCAATCTCATGGACAACCATATTTTACTATGTGAACCAACATTTACTCGGGAAAATCATATTCGACATGAGAGTAACCTGATATACTATAAGAGGGTTTACTTGATATCGTTATGTCGTTGATCTTGATATAGAAACATTTTTCTTTTATATCCTTATGATAACCACCTCAACTCCTATGAAGGGAGTCTCTCAAATAGGACTGTAAATGGGTCGGGTTGGGTCGAGTTAGAGTCTACCCTAACCCTAACCCGTCCTTTCTTAACGGGTAACGGGTCGGGTTAATACCCGTCTTACAAAATTCTAGCCGCTACCCTACCCACTACCCATCAGAATAACGGGTGATGGGTAGGATTAACGGGTGAAATGGGTGACTTTTTTATTGGGTAAGGTGAAACGGGTTAACGGGTGATGGATA
>JAMKQA010013714.1:0-46269 GCA_024699735.1 Posidonia australis
AATATAATTTTAATTTTTTTATTTTGAATGCTTCCATGTCCGTTTTTTTTTTTTTTTTTTTTTTGAAAATAGTAAATTTCTATATATACTTCTCTTGACTATGAAAACCACCACCAATAGTTAAAAGATATCCAATATTACATGTCTCCTGGAACTATAAGTTCCAATCAAAAATAATCTGACATACAGCCAATGTTCATCTAGATAACAAAATTTCCACAGAAAAGATTGTGCAATATCAAAATGATTAACAGAACGTTAATCACAGGGCAACATGGTCTCCAACAGGATCTAAAGTGGACAGAAGTTGTCCAACCATCTCCATAGAGGGAGCAATGTTTTGTTGTACTGGTAGTGCCTGCTCCATGTCTCAAGATTATTGCATATTTGAAACAGAGTGTAGGACTTCATCTTTTTCAAATCTTGTACCTAGATTTTCTATCCAACAATACATAAGAGAAATAATATCATTGATAATCATATTAAAAGCTTTCCTTTTCCTTCTAAAGATTCTATTGTTACGTTCATGCTATATTGTCCAGAATATATAGCTTGAATCAAAATATACCACCCATATAAAGAGAGATCAAATTTCAGTGTAGGTAGAAAGTTAAATAAGTCTGCAATCTGAAAAACTACAAGATACATGAAATATAATATGAAGACATTCCAAATAGCAATAGCAAATGGACAATGAATAAATAAATGTGTGTTAGTTTCACAATGTGTATTATAGAAAACACATGTATCAGAGCCCCTCCATCCTCTTTTACACAAATTAGCCTTGATAAGTACTTTGTTAAAAAGTACCAACCATGAAAAATGCTTTATCTTTAGAGACACCCAACACTTCCAGATTTTTGAATAGAATTGGAATCTGAGTCCTCCATCATTTAAAATTTTATAACAATAGTTTATAATCACAATACTATCAGAAGTTGGGGTTCATGCCAGATTATCACATCCAGGTAATAAAGATATATCACTCAATAAATCTGCAAACGAGTTTGCCTATGCTTGAATATGTGAGAAGTTATCATTTAATGTGGGATTATAAAATAAACTACCAAAATCAGCCATGAATATTTCCACAGTCTTTTTAACTGAAGCTTTCTTATATTTAGCATTTTTGTATAAGTCAAGAAACTTGTTTCTTAGTTTTTCTCCATTCCACCATTTATTCTCTCAGAATATAACATTGCCTCTATTATTAACTTGAAAAGAAGAGAAATAATTTATAATATCAAAGCAAACTTTGATGTCCTGCCATAAAGGGGAGCATTTACCAATTGAGGAATTAAGTAAAGCACCAGGCCAAGCTCTTGAGAAATATCTTGTCTTTAATAATTTTTTTCCATTTTAAGTTAAAAGAATCAGAAAGAAGTTGCCATAACAATTTACTCTTAAGTGTAATATTGAAATTTTTCAAGTTTATAATTCCCCAATCCTTTTGTGTTTTTGGTTTACATAGGAAGGCCCATTTAACTAAATGGTAGCTATTACTTGTTGATGAGAAAAATTTCCACAGAAATCTACATCTAAATTTATCAATTTCTTTCTCTACCTTTGTAGGAAGGTGGAGTACCGATAAATAGAATGTAGGAATAGCCGAGAGAACTAAATTTACAAGAGTCAAATGGCCTCCTAGGGATAAGAATTTTGCTTTCCGAAGAGATAGCTTATTTGATATTTTCTTAATGACTGAAGTCCAGTCCTTAAAGGTGGCTTTATTATAGTGTAGAGGGAGTCCAAGGTATTTGATTGGCAATTCCTCAACTTCACACTCAAGAATTTGAGAGAATCAGGTGATAGAGTGATCTAAGACCCCAATACTAGTGAGGGAGGACTTATGTAAATTAATTTTAAGACCAGAACAAGATTAGAAGCAACATAAGATTCTCTTTATATTCATTATATTCTCCTCAGTTGTAGAAAGGAATATAATGGTATTATCAGCATATTGTATGTTTAACACAGTGGGACCTCCATGAGGGAATTGGATCCCAGAAATGAGTTGATTTCTTGAAGCAAGGGCTAACATCCGGTTAAGAATGTGAGTAGCTACAATAAATAGGAGAGGGGAGAGAGGATCTCCTTGTCTTAGCCCATTAGAAGATTTAAAATATCCTTTAGGGAAACCATTGATCAAAATTGAAAACCTAGCATAGCAGATATACATCTTGATTTAAGAGATCCATTTGGTTCCACAACTTAAACCATTAAGAGATTCCAATAGGAACTCCCAGTTGACATTGTCAAAAGCCTTTTCAAAGTCTAATTTTAAGATATAACCAAGAATGTCAGTGTAACATCTGTGTCTTATTTTCCATTTAATATAAACCATGGAATTTCCTGTACTATTTGTATATGATTTGTTAATGGTTAATCCAGGTTGTGTTTGTTGGTTGTGGTCTCTCCCTGTGTTTTGTGCTCCTAGTTCTTCCCTTGTGGTGTGAATTCTTTGGCTTGTGGGTCTGTGATACAATTGGAACCCATGTTTGGGGTGAGACCCACTTAGATTTGAGTTTGGACCTGGTCAAAAGCCCAACCATGCCCGTGACCCTCCTTTCTTTTCTTCTCCATGCTCGTGACCTGCGATCGGTCCTCTCCTACGCGTATGGCCTAGCGGGAGGGCTAATCGTCTCGTCCCCTCCGGAGCAGAGAGGCTGGCAGTTGACCGGCGTAATCTGAGGGATGGCAGGCGCGGAGGTGGCTCTAAAGGGCGGCGTGCAGCGCAGGGGTGAGGAGGAGAAACCAGAGAGAGGGAGAGAGCGAGTGCGGAAACTGAGGGAAGGCCGCGCACCAGAGGAGAGCGTGCGAGCGGGGGTAGGCCGGTGTCGTGCATCACCGGAGCTCAAGGGCACGCGAGGCTCGTCGAAGCCAGGTACGTATCCTCTTCCGTTTCCCTTTCCTTGTTGTGGCATGTTTAGGTTAAGGGATAAATCAAGGATAATGATGTTAAATCATGCAAAAATAGGAAAATTGTTGAGAATGAGATGAATAATGTGTTTATGTTGATATCATGTAGATTCATGGGTGTTTAGTGGGATTTTGGTGGGTATTTTTGATGTATGCTACATTAATTCCATATGAGTCTTATAACTTTGTGAATTTCTATAGAACAGCATGCTTAATGATTTTATGTTTGGATTGAGGGGTTTTGAAGTAGACTTGGAGGTCTACATCCCATGTTTTACTTGAGATTTTTGTGGTGTTTTAGAGGGGTCGGCTCCATGCTCCCACTTTGGGGAGAAGAGACGACGGAGGTAGGGGAGGTTTTCTGCAATCGTAGAAAACGGTATGTCGAACTGGGTTCGGTATGCTGAAATGCTCCCAGGTGGTTCCCTGGACCACTAATTCAGACGACCGGGGGGAATTCGGTCGACCGAATCAGGGGCTTTCGGACGACCGGATGATTTCGATCGACTATTCTGACAGGGGACTGATAAAACTGACAGGGATTCAGAATATCGAAATATTTCGATCGACCGAATCAAGGATTTTCGGTCGACCGAGACCCTATTCGATATGCCAAATCAAGACCCAGGACTATATTGAGAAATGTTTTGTAAATGTTGACAAATTTGGTTAAATGCATGATAAATGCATGAGATGAATGGAAATGATTTATGAAATATTGCATGTGAACATATTGTTTTAACGATGCTTTCCATGAATTGTGAAACATGATTTATGTGGATAAATGTGTACCCATATGAGGGGTAATGGCATGGTACAATGACCATGAATGAATGATTGGGGTTTCTTTTAGAACCCTAGATGTTATTGTGACGCACAATGCGTGAGATTTATAAAGAGTTCTATGAATGAAAAGAATGGTTTTGTCAAATGTTTTGAAAAGAGAAACTGCATATGATTTTAAAGAGATTTATGAATTGTAGGAATCACAACTAGACCAGGGCTTGCCGACAGGAGTAGTGAGACCTCTAGAGATGTCGGAGACGTGTCCTTGGTTGTGGTTATCGAGTTTACGGTCCAAGGTAGGAGCCTCGAGACTGTGGTGGTACTATAGGACCCGAGGTATGGTAGACCCAGACTACCCTCAGTGCCGGTGCTGGTCGGGTCTGGGGTTAGAGTCCCCAGGTGCTCGGGCACTAGGGCGTCGCGAGGACGCACTCCATGCTTGTACCAGTGAGGGTACATTTGAGGCTGCGGCCGGAGCGGTTGAACTCCAGCCGGGGTGGTTCACCGCGGCACTGCAGTGTGGGTGTGGTGACATGGAATCCTCACCAGCTGCTTGTGGCCAGGTCGATCGCCTGTGGTTAGGGTGATGCGACCAGTTTGAGATAAGAATTGTGGATTTGTGTGTTGGACTAGTTCCTAGCCTTGATTTGTGATAAATTGTGTTAATGGCTTAAATGATGTTTTGGACTGGGAAACTAGATGCAATGGTTTTTTCCTTGAGTCATGTATAAAGACTTATTAACGATCATGAGATTTTGAAAGCAAATGAAAAGAAAGTTTTGAAATGGCATCTTTTTCGAAGTCTTTCTAACCACATGTGTGGATTTTGGCGATTGTGGTTTTCTCGAGACTTTCTGACAGTGTTTTGCAGGTTTTGCCGTTGTTTTGGGGCGCGTACTAGGTGACATTCTTGTCACTCACGCGTGTTTTTCTTCTTCCCTTGTTTCAGGTGCTCAAGTGTAGATGCAGTCTAGTTTGGTGCTTCCCTTTCACAGGTCTGGGTGTTTAGTTTTAATTATTTAATTTTGTCATTTAGACTCTTTTAACTGCTTTTAGGTAGTTCTTGTACTATTGTATAGCACGGGAGTATTATAGTCTGTTACTTTCATATAATGTAAGGTATCTTGTGCAATAAGGAAGCAGTCTCCTATATATATTCTTCAAAAGAAGACATATTGAGAATTATCAATGATATTATTAAGTATGGAAGTGAATCTAGATGCAAGAGTTTTTGTAATAATTTCATATAAACTATTCACCACGCTAATTGGCCTAAAATTTCTGATACATTGTACACCTTCCTTTTTTAGAATCAAAGTTACAAAAGTCTGATTAATAAGTGCTAAGAATTCAGTGTCTATAGTGTTATAAAGGTGCTGGAAAATGCTTCCATGACTGTCCAAAAAAAAAAAAAAAAAGAAATAGTGTGTATCAGTGCATATGTATTTCTTTTAAGGAAAATCATAAGATATTATCATGTTATCTTAGGACATGACAAATGTTTACTAGTAATTACAATGATTTACCATAGACTCTCTCTCTCTCTCTCTCTCTCTCTCTCTCTCTCTCTCTCTCTCTCTCTCTCTCTCTTTAAAAAAATAACAGTTTAGTTCTTTTTTCTTTATTTGAAAGTTGGTGGATGGCATACGGAAACAATGTCTAGTGGTGGAACTACAATGTAAACTCAAGGTTAGCATATAATAGTCTAGCTGTTGACATTAGGATTTGAACCCTACCAAGGATTGTGGAACCCATGTCTTGATAAACTCAACCATAGATTTGACTACACAGATCTAGCTCTAGATTGTAACATGATATCGCACACGATAAAACCATACTTTCTAGGGTGAAATCATATACTTCGTCTAAGATCAAAACTTCACAATCAATCCTTGTTGTTGGGACACATACACCATACACCGTGTAACTGACCACATCGTCGAGATTTAAGAGATCATGAAATCCCCCATCGATCGAGACGACATTAAATCGAGCCGTTTAGAATTGTAGATATTATACAAAAATAATGTCTTATATGATTCCACAGAGAGTTTAAGTTTACATGATCCCCACTGGTTCAAACGAGTAAAAACAGCATTTTTTTTTCCCAATCCTCTCATGCACAACATGTTCAATCACATAGAGGTCATGTGAACTGAAATAGATTGATCTATCAATCATGGAAACTACCGTTCGTGTGGCATAGAAATCGGCCAACGCCCAGAGGCCGCCAGCCAAAATCAACTTTTGTTGATAGTTTATACTCTTCAAATGATGTAAGAAGAATGGCAATTTCAATGATCGGACTCCCGAAGTGCTGAGTCATTGCTTGAATGGGGCAAGGGCAATTTCCTTGCTCCGCACGGGGATATCTGCGATGGCAGTCTTAAAATGAAGCACACAATTTCTCAAGCTCTCCTTAGGGTTAATAAAGGAACGAGAAGAGGTGATCTTAGACTTTTTCTCTCCTCCGCACACAAAGAACAAAAATAAAAACTGCATATCTCCACCTTCACGCCCATGAGTCCGAGATAAGCACCAAGGCAAGGCCTATTACGCACATAACGCAGATGGCCGCACACAATAACTGCAGCACAGAGTAGCGTGTAGGACATTAAAGAAATGCTAAGCCATGGGTCAAAAACATCGTTCATGCCATTACAGACTACCAAGAGCGCCATTTTTTCTGACTATTCTAAACATGAACAAGTATAGCAGTAACAAATAATAAAAAGTGAGAGTGACACAGAAAGAGAGAGAGAGAAGAAGGAATTTCATGAAAAAAATAATTTCTAATATTTTAAACATCTCCATAAAGATACAAATGCCAATAAGTCGAGTTCTGCAATAAATTCTCCAGTAAGCTCAAATAACGGTAAACGTGATTCTTTTACTCCACTTCAGCCAAGTAATCGTCAATCTCAGCTGGGGTAAGAACCCTGCAATAGGAAAATACATGAAATTCAATGAGAACAATGCTGCTTATGTGATGGGCACAGAAGATGTTTTGAGTGACTGACTGGCTACAGGCATCTCCAACGAAATTTTACTCATGCGACTGCACTGTCAACTATTTATTCTTATTACTATTTGATGAACCATCGAATAGAAGTGATTAAACAAATCAGAACAATGTTCAGATAAGAATTAAATTATCTAACACTAATAAAGGTCCAATGATGTCTGCAAGTTGCTCAAGTAAAAATATAATTGTTAGCAGAAACAAGGTATCGAAAAAGTTTAACGTTAGCCCAAGTAGAATGATGCAGATTCAAAGGAAAATGCAATTTAGACAAATAAAAGATGCAGAAACTAATACATTTAAAGAATGGAACAAACCACTTAATAAGTTTAAGGGCTTGCCACCAATGACCACAAATAGAAAATAAGAATTGAAAAAGAAAACTATTTGGAACCATGAAAACTAAGAACCCAATCTAGGAGCAATGATGATGCCACAGAAACAATGTCAGAAAACCTTTTTTTTAGCGGTAAGGTGAGAAAACAAATTAATGCAACTCTATGTATTGATACGTAAGAAACTTGGGAAGCTCAACATATTCCTAGACCAATTGTAGTGATAAAACAAAGCAATCCGTCAGTGATAAGCTACGTACAAGTTCCAAGTTTTAGCCATAAGCTATGGTATATGCTATATATTAGGCAAAACAAAATATATATGATACGTTCTTGTCCAAGCTTCAACCATCCAACACACTCCCAGTTACAAACAAAGGAGAAGGCTTACCTGAACTTTCTGTCAGTACCAATTATTCCAATTTCAATGTTCTTGCCAGAAATTTGCCCTTCAAATCTATAATAAATAAGATGATACATGACTCATCAGATAATCAGCATGGAGGTAAATGCTGCATGTTGCAGAAACAGAGAAAAAAGTACTATGTACCCTTCTTTTAAAGTCAAAATAGCTGTATGGACAGCATCATCGAGCTCCATGTCATCAGTGTACCTAGACCAAAATGATAAAATTGCATCATGCCACTTTGTCATTTCTGATCATATAATAAAATTGCATCAAAAAACTAATGCATCAAGAATGATGAGATAATTATAATTTATAACAAGTCATTGCTACACGTTAGTTGCATGATTATAACCCATTACATTCAGAATGTGGACACAATTAATTAGCAATTTGAAAAGCCTACAAATCTACATCGGTCAAAGGCAGACCTATATATCTTCATCTGGTCGAGGGAAATGTTTTACAATAACAATCTTAATTCATCCAACAGAATAAAAAAATAGATGAAAACCTTCATCAATGACTAGTAGAAAATGAAGAGAATACAATTAGGCCCATAATATGAGTATCTGATGAAGTACCTTTTCTCAAGGAATGTCTTTGCATTAGAGACATTTTTACCCATTGCCGATGCTTTCCAGGAGAAGTATGAACCCGAAGGATCAACCTGTAAAACAAGGAAAGTATTTCTGAGTTAAAAGTTTTGAAATAAGGATTCAAATAAATATTCATGTCAAAAAAAAAACGATGTCAACAAAATATATTCTGGAAAAATGTTCTGGAAGCCCCCCTTGAAATCAAAGTTCTTCCACTCTGACCTAGTATGTATCGAACAGAATCCATAATGCAACAATTTATTGTCCACACGTAAGGAATAGATAAGCAAAAAGAACACAGCAATTACTTCCAAACACCTGAAACAGCTGAGGGCCATTGTCGTCATACCCAGCAACCAACAGAGAAACACCAAATGGCCTCACACCACTGAAAGAGGAGAATTAACATATTCAGCCATAGGGCTTGTTACTTGCATCATTCAGATTGATAACTACTAAAAAATTTTACCCAGATTGGGTGAATTCCTGCATCACCGCTGCAGTTTCTCTTACAAGCTGTGTGACAGGAATTGGTTCCTACAATCACGACTGATATGTCACATTGAAATACAGGATGAAGAAGGTAGCAACAGTTGCAATATTTAAAATAAGCACCTTATACTATATGGATAAAGAAAAAGAGAGAGACAAAGAAGATGGACATATTCCACTTTTCTTTTTCAATAATTAACTTTCTCACATAAAAAAGACCTTGATAGAGCAAAAATGAAGGTCATTAAGGATGTGTTCCAGTACATCAATTTGTAATCCCATGCAAAACTGTGAGTAGGGCATGGAGAATACAGATATTGTTGAGGCCTAACATCCAACTATTCTAGAGACTCAAACCCTAATCAACTTTTCGTCACTCTAACCATGCTCCTGCCATCTTCTTTTTCTCCTTTTCATCCACCAAGCTTTCCACAACAACAATTTTTGCTTGGTAGACTGTGCCCACCCAACTGCCAAGTATTCCATAACTTGACACCTTTATACTAGTATAATACAACCATGATGCCAAGGAGTGGGTACAGGCATGCGTATCAGTGCATGTACAAATACCTCAATTTTTCTAATTTGAGGACATGGTATGGGTGTGAGAGAGAATGGACCTTTACAAGAGTATACAGTTAGTTCATGGAGTAATCATGCAAAAGTACAAAGAAAATGGATAGTTAATGTAAGATAAAGAGAAAAGACTTTGTGTATATTGATATTAGGTCAACAAAATACATATAAATAGAACAGATATAAATGAGATATATAGATGGATATCTAGATACTCTATTACCCAATTATATCATCTAATACATAATACTCTCATAACCTCAACACTTCCCTCCATGCTAGAGCATATATATCTATCATGTCCAGCTTGTTACAAAGAAAATCGTACAGTCCAACATTAAGTCCCTCAGTAAATATGTTAGCATACTGGTGAAAGGACTTTGTGTATAGAGTAGATATAACCCCTTACATCACCATCTCTCAAACAAAGTCACAGTCCACCTCTATATGCTTGGTGCGCTTATGGAAAGTGAGATTGTTCACAATATAAATGGTCACCTGATTGTCACAATACATGGACATAGGTACATCAACATGAAGGTTCAAGCCAATCAATAGAAAGCAAAGCTATATCATCTCGCAAGCGTATGAACCATCGATCAATACTCAGAATCAGTACTGGATCTAGAGACAACATTTTGCTTTTTGCTACGCCATATAACTAAGTTTTCCCCAACATAGATATAATATCTAAATGTGGACTTCTTATCTCCTCTCTCTCCTGTATAGCCAGAGTCAAAGTAGACTTCAATGTGTAAGTGACCATGTTTCTTGTAAACTAATCCTTTTCCCTGAGTCTTCTTAATGTAAGATAACACTCGTAAGACTCCAAGTCAATGCACCATCCTAGATCTCTACATAAACTAACTAAGAACCTCAACAATGTATGTAAAACCAGAGCAAGTGACAATTAGATAAATCAACTTCACAATCAATCGCTTGTACATGCCAACATCCTCTAACAGGGATGAAGAACTATCCCGTAAGTCTAAGCTCTGATCAAAGAAAGTAGTCTCCGATGTACATCCCAAGATGCCTGTTTCCTACAGAAGATCCAATGCATATTTCTTCTATGATAATGTCATTCTATCTCTAATATAAGCAAACTCAATACTTAATAAATACTTAATATTTAAGTCTACCTATGTCATTAGTGATAAAGTACTTTTGTAAATGATCTTTCATCTTCTAAATACCTATAACATCATTGTCTGCCACTAGAATATCATCCACATATACAGTTAGAAGTTCACAATCAATCGCTTGTACATGCTAGCATCCTCTAACAGGGATGAAGAACTATCCCATAAGTCTAAGCTCTGATCAAAGGAAGTAGTCTCTGACTTACATCCTAAGAGGCATGTTTCCTGCAGAAGATCCAATACATATTTCTTCTGTGATAATGTCATTCTGTCTCTAATATAAGCAAACTCAATATTTAATAAATATTTAATATTTAGGTCTATGTCATTAGTGACAAAGTACTTTTGTAAATGATCCTTCGTCTTCTGAATACCTATAGCATCACTGTCTGTTACTAGAATATCATCCACATACACAGCTAGAAACACACAACCACTCTCTATCCGTCTGTAGAACACGGAATGATCTATCAAAGCCTAGAAAACCCTAAAAAAAAAGGGAAGTGAAGGAGAGCAACCGCCAACAGCCCCCCATCGCCGTTCAGTGCCTCCCAGGACAATGTAGCCTCCTCCCGCCGCTGAAAACCCCTCCTTCAGACTCCCCAGTTGCCGTCCAACCCTCATCGACCGTCCAAGCCAGCGTCCGCCTCCGCCGACCATCCCAGCTCACTGTCGCCAATCTAGCCACTGGTGATGCCTTTTTCTCCCTCTTGAGGGTCTAAAAGGAAAATCTAGCCCTTCATATACGGTGTGTTGACAGTTTAAGCCATGTTCTAGGCCTTATCCAAGTCTCTGGTCTTTGTTTTGTGTGGATACGTCACATCCACACACCGTGGTGAGCAATCTGGTTCACAATTTCTCATTTTCAGACCATATTTTGTCTATTTTTCGTTAAATATTTAGTTAAGATGGTTTCCCAAGATTCATTTCTTAAAATATGATTGGTACCTCTGAAAAACTTTCTGGCCCCAATTATATTTTATGGTCATAGAGTTTTGAAACCTTTGTTTTGACACATAGAAAATTGAAACAACTTACACATCCACCTCTCAATGTAAAATCTGATATCTATGAAGATTGGTTAGCTAACGATGCTGCGATTATCACCTGAATAACTAATAGTATGGAACCCTCATTTGCACGAGGGGTTATATTACCGCGACCTGTAAAGAACATATGGGACACACTTCGCCTCACATACAGTCGTGAGAAAAACATTTCTCGGATTAGTAAGTTATATAAGCAATTATTTACTCTTCACCAGGGAGATCAGTCAATTCAGGAACATTTCACTCGCATTCGTGCTCTTATGGATGATATAGATGTGTATCAGCCTCTGACAGTAGACATTACGAGACTATACTAGTACAGAGAAGAGTTGACAATTGCAATGTATCTTGCTGACAATGTTCCTAATCTATAGAGTATATTTGCAAAGGTTCTACGTGTCTCTACTACTGCATCTTCTACAGTGTCAGCCCCGTCAGCTATAACCGTTACTTGGGGTCGGGGTGGTTCTCAAGGTAGAAGGCGTGGTCGAGGTAAGACAAGTGGGCGTTCCCGATGTACACACTGCGGACGATTGGAGCACAGGATTGAAAAGTGTTGAGATTTGATTGGCCAACCACAGACAACCAATATTACCACAAAGTTCACTACTACTACAGCCACTATCGAAGAACCGATCTTTACAATTTATGAACGGATTATGAACGGTTCTAGCAACTAAAGGTCATAGAATCTGCTACCACGATTACCCATGCTAGCTCCTCAGGTACTAGTGCCCTCTATACATCCAGGGACCCTTCCTGAATCATCGATTCTAGTGCCTCCTCACATGTCATGTACATGTAACTTGTTTATCCATTTATCTTAGTTACATGAGTTTCGATCTGTGGCAATTGCTGATGGTCAAACGTGTCCTGTTTCAAGTGAAGAAGCAATACAAGTCTCTTTGCAGATTACACTTGACAATGTCCTTTTTGTTCCTGATTTCCTTATAAACCTGTTGTCTATTAGTGCCATTACAAAACAACTAAACTGCTGTGTCACATTCTTTCCTTTCCACTGTACTTTTCAAGATTTACAGGCGAGAAGGAAGATTGATTTGGACGGCGAACGATATACCTCAAGGATTAGCTTCTGTGGGTCTGCTTCTGAGTCTTCTTCCTTGTGACACTACCAGTTGGATCATCCCTCTCACCAGAAGCTTCAGCAAACCTTGCCTTGGTGTCCAGTTTCGTGTTTTAATTGTCAATCGTGTCAGTTAGGGAAGCACCATCGTGCTTCGCTCAAAAGAGTGTGTCTTGTGTCGAGTACTACTGCATTTGAGTTGCTTCATTGTGATGTCAGGAGTCCATCTAGAGTTCAATTTGTACCAGGTTATAGATATTACATAGTTTTTGTTGTTGATTTTTCTAGAGTGTCCTAGATATGTCTGCTTAAAGATCATAGTCATGTGTATGATACTGAAATAAAAATTTATTTTGATATTACTCCTAAATTTTTGCGAGCTGATAATGCATTTGAATTTGTTCAATCTAAAATCACTTCATACTGTGCTTCGTTGAATATCATACATCGGACTTCTTGTCCACACACTTCTCAACAAAATAAGGTTGCAAAACACAAGTATAGGCACATATTAGATGTTACTCGCACTCTTATGGTTTATATGCATGTACCCAAACAATTACGATTTGATACTATACGTACAGCCACCTATCTTTTCAATAGAATGCCCTCTACACCTCTTGGAGGTGAAGTTCCACTTTGTCGTCTGTTTAGTTTGACCCGAAAATTTTTAGGTGTGTGGCATTTGTCCAAAACCTCTCCTCTGGTTTGGGCAAACTGTCTCCACAGTCCATCAAGTGTATCTTTATGGGATACTCCAGAACTCAGAAGGGCTATTGATATTTTCATCCACCTACCAAACGATATTTTGTATCTACAGATGTCACCTTTTTTTTAATATAAGTCGTATTATGGTGTGTCTACACCATCTAGTTCCTTTGTCCCTGGTGTTTCTATCCTTATTCCATCAGTCGTTGAGTTGGAAGGTGACAATCCTCTAAAAATACCTACTTCGCCACCAGAAGCTACTCGTCCACTGCAGGTTTATTAACGCTGTCAGCATGCCCCAATACCTCTCACCAACAGACTATCCTCCTCTGCAGATGCAAATCCATCCACCGATGTCTCAGACCAACCTATTGTCCTATGAAAAGATACTCGTTCTTGCACGGTCCATCCTATTTCTCACTGTCTCTTATGATTCATTTCACCTTTGTTTTCGTAACTTTACTTTGTCTCTTATTTCTTAGACTATTCCCATAACCTATCAGGAAACACTTTCCATTCCTCATTGGAAGGTTATTATGAATGAAAAACTAGCTACACTTACTAATCGTGACACGTGGGAGTTAGTGACCCATCCTACTAGAACTACAATAGCCACCTACAGATGGATTTACACTATCAAATACAAAGCAGACGGTAGTGTAAGTAGATATAAAGTAAAACTGGTGACCAGGGACTTAAAGGATAGACTATGAAAAGACATTCTCTCCTGTCTCTCGTCTCAACTCTATCAGTGTTCCTATCCCTGACTGTGAATTGCTCATAGGAAGTCTATCAATTAGATGTTAAAATGCTTTTCTATATGAAGATCTGACTGAGTCTATTTTAATAGAGCAACCTTCAATGTATGTTGCTCAAGGGAAGGATCATGTGTGCAGACTCAAGAAGGCGATTTATGGTCTTAAGTAAAGCCCCACAGCATGATTTGAAAAATTCAACCAGGTAGTTCATACTGCAGAATTCCAGATGTGTGTAGTGGATCATTCAATCTTCTACAGGAGAACAACTAGTGGGTGTGTCTGACAATTTATGTGGATGATATACTGATGACAGGCAGTGATATACAAGGCATTGCAGAAATTAAGAGTCATCTTCAACCTCATTTTGTAGCAAAAGATATGGAGAAAGATGACTTTATCACAAAGAAAGTATGTCTTGGATCTCTTACAGGAGATAGGCCTTTTAGAATGCAGAAAAAAGAACACTCCCATTGAACAGACACCAACATTCTGGAACAGTAATTCTGAGTTGTTGGAGAATCTAACTCGGTACAAGAGACTGATAAGTAAGCTCATTTATCTGACAGTGACTAAACTTGATATTTCATATGTTGTCAGTCTTCTGAGTCAGTTCATGCATGAACCTAGGAGAGTATATTAGTGTAACGCCTCAAACCCGGGCACGCTACCAAAACACAGTATCAAACATAATTACACTAATAAAGAAACATCAAATAACTGTAACTAAGGCTCACCTTCAGGATCACAATGTGCGGCTAGAAGCTCTAACTCCTGCACCGGAACTCGACTGCACGCGGTCTGCACCAGAAAACCAAATAACACGCGTGTGTGACATCAAGTCACCCAGTACGCGCCCCAAAACATACAAACCACAAAACCTCGACAAAACCAAAAATCTCATCATTTTTTTTCCAAAACTTGATTTTCTCTTTTTGAAAATCATCCTTTCTTTACTAAACAATCACTTGAGAATTCAATCCCAATCCATGCTTTTTAAAAAGTCATGTTTCCTTTTCTTTTCTCAAAGCATTTGGAAATTTATTCCAAAACCACTTTTTCTTACAAAACATTTCTTTCAAAAACCTTTTGGAATTCATTTTTCCAAAACATTTCCATTTCTAATATTTGGGGTTTCTTCCCAAAACACACTTTCAAATTTACATTTCTAATCAGATCCAGCCTAAAACACAATACCCTATTGGGCTTAAAACCAAGTCATAAACACTGACTGGCAACTGTTTAAAACATTATCATTTCTTTTTCAAGACTTTAAGACCATTTCATCAGTTCAATCCTGACCAAATCACATTTCACTATCTTTATTCATTTCCACTTTTCTTCACTATTGTTACCTTGATCAGGGGTAACCAGGCACACAAGCAGTAGACGAGGACATCCTTCCCTTACCTTCCTGCACTGCCGTGATGAAATTCCCGATGCAGGACGTTACCGCCCCGATCAACCGGCCTCAATTTCATTTTCATAAGTGCACAAGAATACGTTTCTGTCTGACGCCCCAGTCGGTGACCCGAACAACTAGGTCCAATAACTCAGGCTCAACCTACACCATCGGTGACCCAAACAACTAAGCTCAAAAATGCATGCTCAGCCTACACCGCTACGAGCTCGGTGACCCGAACAACTAGGTATGAAAACCCAAGCTCAGTCTACACCGTTGATGACCCGAACAACTAGGCCTGAATACCCAGGCTCAACCTACACCACTATGAGCTCGACAACCACATTATCAGTGTTCCATTTCAAAACTATTTTTCATTTCATTCAATTCTTCTCGTTGCAGGACTCTATTTCCTTGCAACACTTGACCCTCCACTGGAGTCCCAACTCAAGCCATGAAAATCATGCTTAAAGTCATAAATTGGGTCTCATGCCCAAAACCACATAAAACCATCCTTTTCATTCATTAATAGGGTTTAAAACCCAAAACCACACCCAAATCCATTTGTTTGAGATTCCACATGCCTCCATGTCACTACATGGGGAAACATCATTCATATAACCCCACTATACCATTAAAACCACTTAACATTCATTAAAATTTACATTTTAACATTTCAAATTCAGGGCAAAAACTACATACCGAAATTTCAATTCGGAATACCGAAATTTCCTGTTTCGGTCGACCGTGAAATTTCGATCTACCGAACCCTGGGTGCTGGCTTAATCTGCTAGGATTTCGGCATACCGAATTTTTTCGATATACCAAATTCCTCACAGACAGAGCACACCCCTGTTCAGGCAGTGAAAAATTGCCCTAAGTGGGAGTCCCGATCGGACCCTGCAAACATGTCTCATAAATTTCCATAAAATCATGGAGAGTAGACCCTTGAGTCTACTTCAAAACCCCTCAAACCATACATGATTGGGGAGGCACGGGCCTCCGTCGCTGGTGGCACGGGTGGAAGAAGAGAAAGAAGAAGACGAAGAAAGGGTGGAAGGGCATGGCTCGTGAGAGAAAAATGAGAAAAAGAAAAGAAAAGAGAAAAGAACGACACGCAAACCGAGGCAACTGTGCATCCTCAAAACAGACTCCACATGAATCCCAAATCACAGGCAAATGCACAGAAAGCCAACCACAATCTCACACAACAACACCAAATTATCCATTAATAAACCATTTACACAATATTGCAAATAATTACATGATTTACAATAAAAATGGATAATCAGGCCCAGATGTCATATCCTACCCCCTTAAAAGAATTTCGTCCTCGAAATTCAACTCTAACAAAACAAGTAATGCCTCCAAATCTTCAAAGCGAACACAACAGCAGTCATCTCTAAATCCTAGTTGGGATAATTCTTCTCATGATCTTTCAATTGGCGCGAGACATACGCCACCACCCTACCGCTGTTGCATCAGCACACACCCCAAACCAGTCCCACAGGCATCACTGCAGACTGTAAAACCGCCACTTCCAGAGGACAAAGTCAACACTGGAGCCGACACCAGACGAACCTTCAACTCATTGAAGCTCTCCTCGCATAGCCAATCCCAGGCAAAGTGCACTTCCTTCCTGGTCAATCTGGTCAATGGTGCAGTAATTTTGGAGAAATTCTGAGGGAATCTCCTATAACACCCTGTCAGGCCGAGAAAACTTCTAATCTCAATCATTGTCTTCGGTCTGGCTCAACTACTCACAGCTTCCACTTTGACTAGATCTACCTTGATGCCTTCTCCCGAGATAAGATGACCAAGGAAAGACACCTCTTCCAGCCAAAACTCGCACTTGGAGAACTTGACATAGAACCGATGCTGCCTCAACGTCTCCAGTACGATCCTTAAATGCCTCTGGTGGGTCTGAACATCCGGAGTATACACCAAAACATCATCCACAAAAATAACCACAAACTAGTCCAAATAGGGCCGAAACACCCTATTCATCAAATCCATAAAGGCAGTCGGAGCATTCGTCAACCCGAATGGTATAACAAAAAACTCATAATGTCCATAACGGGTGCGAAAAGCTGTCTTCTGCACATCTGGCTCACTAATCCTCAACTGATGGTATCCAGATCTCAAGTCTATCTTGGAAAACACCAATGCCCTCTGCAACTGGTCGAACAAATCGTCGATCCTGGGCAGTGGATACTTGTTCTTAATAGTGATCTGATTCAACATCCGGTAATCTATACAGAGCCGAAGTAAACCATCCTTCTTCTTCACTAACTGAACCGACGCCCCCCAAGGTGAAACACTGGAACGAATGAATCTCTTATCCATCAGTTCTTGCAGCTGATTCCGGAACTCCCTTAGCTCAGCAGGTGCCATCTTGTACGGAGCCTTGGAAATAAGACCTGATCCCGACGCCAGATCAATCACAAACTCCACTTCCCTGTGCGGTGGCATTCTAGACAACTCCTCGGGAAAAACATCGAGATATTCCCTCACTACCGGCAAGTCCTGAATCTTGACCACAGACGAAGTAGAAACTGTCACACAGGCCAAATAGCCCACACTACCTTTCGTTAGATGATGATAGGCCTTGAGAGCAGAAATCACTTTTCTGAGCTCAATAGGTCTGGTGCCCTGTACCATACACCGATCTTGGCCTGGACACTCTGTCAGAACTCTTCTCTTGGCACAATCTATCACAGTTGAATGTTGTGTCAGCCAATCCATTCCCAGGATAACATCATAATCCTACATATCCATCAGGATCAAGCTGGCATGGAAACTCCTGTCCCCCAGCTGAATATCAACCGGTCTCAAGTACCTCCACGCCAAACTGTGTTCTCCCAATAGAGTGACCACATCTAGGTGGAATGCCAACTTGACTGGCCTAGTCCCGATCTCAGAAGCGAACGACTTAGAGACAAAAGAAAATGAACTCCCGGAGTCGAACAAGACTCGGGCCATCCGATCAGTCACAAGGAAAGATCCTATAATCAACACACCACAACCATAATCATAACATGAAATAGTGTCAATTACACATAGGATCTATAATTACAGGTCAAGACTTATCAACTCAGCTATGTTAATTCTCACCTTCTACCACATCTCCAGACGAACCCGCATCTGGAGCAACAATGGAGAACACTCTCCCCTTTGTCGACTGACGTGGTGCATCACCTACTGGCTTAGGCTGACTGGGACAATCCTTCTTGTAATGTCCGAACTTCCCACAGTTGTAGCAGACTACTCTTTCCAAATTCCTCTGCTTTTGCCAACATTACGCCGCTACATACCCCATCTTGCCACAGACATGGCATGGTCCCCCCTGTGAGCCACTGCTAGACCCAGCATGGCTGAAACACATACTCTCTTCTCTACCAGACGTAGGCCGTTGCTTCCGCTTCTTCCCAGAATTGCCAGAAATCCCAAAACTTGACGCTCCTGTCACTGACGGTCTAGAAACAGAAGGTCGAGAGACAGATTTTCTCCCCTTTTCCTTCTTAAGATACTCCTCCCGAAACAGCCCATGATCATCCTCATAGCTGCTTGCAAGCTCAACAGCCTCCGCTAAGGTCTGGCATCTAAAGCCAATAACTCTAGATCTCAACACAGGATTCAGTCCCTCTACAAATCTTTTGGCTCTATTCTTCTCAGAAACTGCAGCCTGAGAGAACTGCTCTAGCCGAAGGAAGGACGACTCATACTCAACCACAGACAGGCTACCATGCTTCAGGTTCCTGAATTCTCTGTCCAGCTTGTCTCTCTCATGCTCAGGGAAAAACCTCTCATACAACACCGCTCGGAACTCATCCCAAGAGATCATCAACAGGTCTGCATTCAGGAATTTGGTGCGGCGCACTGTCCTCCATCACTGATCCGTAGCACCATTGAGCTGGAAAGCTGCAATCCGAACCCACTTTTTCAGCCTACACCGTTGGTGATCCGAACAACTAGGTATGAAAATACAGGCTCAACCTACACTGCTATGAGCTCGATAACCACATTATCAGTGTTCCATTTCAAAACCATTTTTCATTTCATTCCATTCTTCTCGTTACAGGACTCTATTTCCTTGCAACACTTGACCCTCCACTGGGGTCCCAACTCAAGCCATGAAAACCATGCTTAAAGTCATAAATTAGGTCTCATGCCTAAAACCACATAAAA
Organism: Posidonia australis; assembly: GCA_024699735.1. Taxonomy (NCBI): domain Eukaryota; kingdom Viridiplantae; phylum Streptophyta; class Magnoliopsida; order Alismatales; family Posidoniaceae; genus Posidonia; species Posidonia australis. Next base: position 19,464 of record JAMKQA010013714.1, read on the forward strand.
CCATCCTTTCCATTCATTAATAGGGTTTAAAATCCAAAACCACACCCAAATCCATTTGTTTGAGATTCTACATGCCTCCATATCACTACATGGGGAAACATCATTCATATAAACCCACCATACCATTAGAACCACTTGACATTCATTAAAATTCACATTTTAACATTTCAAATTCAAGACAAAAACGACATACCAAATTTTCAATTCGGAATACCGAAATTTCCTGTTGCGGTATGCCGAAACCCCCTATTTCGGTCGATCGTGAAATTTCGATCTACCAAACCCTAGGTCCTGGCTTAATCTGCTAAGATTTCGGCATACCGAATTCCTCGCAGACAAAACACACCCCTGTTCAGGCAGTGAAAAATCGCCCCAAATGGGAGTCTCAAAAATTTCCATAAAATCATCGAGAGTAGACCCATGAGTCTACTTCAAAACCCTCAAACCATACATGATTTCATCAATTACACAACTCATATGAAAATCACAAGGGGAAAGGGCTCAAGAAAGGTTACCGTAGCTTTCATCCCCAAAATCACATTTTTCCCCTAAACATGAATCCTAACCGCATGATCTCTACATTCTCATGCTATACATCACATTTCCATCCATTTCATGATTTTTCCACAATTTCTCATGCATTATCTTGATTTTCATGCAATTAACCTACTGTTAACAAAACGCTAAACGGAAGGAAGGGAAAGGATCGCGTACCTGACTCAGGCCTCTGGCGACCCTTACCACACTTCGGCAAGCCTCGGCAAACTCCAGTGAACCTCCTCTGCCAGTGGAACACCATGAGTAGCTCGCACCACCTCCTCCCAGCTCGCGCACCCCTGCTCCCTTTCTTCTCTTCCTTTTCTTTCTCGCCACGCTCTTCCTTTGCCCACTCCTGCCACCCTCTCTTATTTCCGCCACCGCTCGCTTGGCACTGGCCACCATCCCATCGGATGAGATAGAGAGGCACGAGCCTCCGTCGCTGGTTGCACGGGTGGAAGAATGGGTGGAAGGGCATGGCTCGTGAGAGGAAAAAAAGAAAAATGAAGAAAAGAAAAGAGGAAAGAACGACACGCAAACCGAGGCAACTGTGCATCCTCAAAACGGACTCCACATGGATCCCAAATCACAAGCGATGCACAGAAAGCCAACCACATTCTCACACAACCAAGTAACACCAGATTATCCATTAATAAACTATTTACACAATATTACAAATAATTACATGATTTACAATAAAAATGGATAATCAGGCTCAGATGTCACAATTAGACAGGAGTACTTCGTGTTTTGTCATATGTGAAAGGTGCTCCAGGAAAAAAACTTAGTCTATAGAAAAAATGACCACACTAAGATTGTAACTTACTCAGACTCAGGGTATGTAGGAGATAACGGAGACAGAAAATCTATATCTAACTTCTACAGCTATGTGGGAGACAATTTGGTCACTTGACGCGGCAAAAAACAAAATATAGTATCTAGATCCAATGTAGAGGCAGAGTACCGATCTAAAACTTAGACTGCATGTGAGACGATGTGAATGAGATCCTTGTTAGAGTAGCTTGATTTTGAGGTTGAGGTTCCTATGTCCATGGGGTGCGACAATCAAACAGGAGTGTTAGAATTATTTTATGTGTATGTTATTGTTTCATAGGTAAATGGATTATTAGATATCCATTTATCGAGGATATTTAATCTCCCTATTTATATGTAACTACACATACGATAAAGATAGATTTTTGCTCTTTTTCCCCAAAATCTCTTCACAAAGCCTTCAGACGCTATGAAAGAGGATATAAGAAGAGAATTTGAGGTGCATTGGAAAAACTATGGTGTAACTCTCATGTCTGATGGATGAACTGATTGACAACAAAGAAGTTTGATTAACTTCTTGGTGAATTGTCCTAAGGATACTTTTTACTTATATTCCATTGATGTTTCGGGACACGAGAAGAATGCAGATTATTTATTGAGACTTGTTGAGGATGCAACGCTCATGTAGGTGAAGAACATATGGTGCAAGTGCGTATAGATAATGCAGCAAATTTTGTTCTTACAAGGAAAAAGCTGATGGAGAATAATAATAAAATATTTTAGACTCCTTGTACAGCACATTGCATTGATCTCATGCTTGTAGACGTTAGAAATTACCAAAATTTAGGAAAGTGATAGCCATGAAAAGAAGGATCACATCCTTCATCTATTTTCACACTCGTCTTCATGATGCATTTATTACAAAGTCTAATGGAAAACAACTTGTAAGATGTGGTGTTACAAGATTTGCTACATCATTTCTCACACTTCAAAGCATGTATGACATAAAGAGTATTCTTAAACAACTTTTTCTAGAACAAGTCTAGTTGGATAAAAACTACTCAAGATACACAAGTCATGAATACAATACTTTCTACAAACTTTTAGAATATCATGTAAGATTGCCTAAAAACATCTCAACCCCTAGTAATTTTATTGAGATTAGTAGATTGTGATGAGAAATCAGTCATGAGTTACCTTGCACGAGCATTCAATTATGTTGAAGTAGTAATTAAAGATAATTTTGCCAATAACAACAAGGAATACAAAGGATGAAAGGTAGGAGGAAACAAAATAGAAGACTCAACAACAGAAAGAAGAGGAATGGACTCAACTGGAGGACTCAACTTAGTGTACCCATCAGAATAACGCATGAACTTATGAAAAGTAACATTTGCAGAAACAAAATATAGCAGTATTGGAGGATGAAAACAGCGATATCCCCTTTGTGTTCTGGAATATCCCATAAACATACATTTAATGGTAGGAAGACAGTTTATCCAGACCAGAAGAAAGATCTTGAACAAAGGCAACACATCCAAACACACGAGGAGGTAAGGAAAACAGCACGATGTCAAGTTACGAAGTGGAACTTCCCCACCAAAAGGTGCAGAGGACATCCTATTTATCAGGTAGGTAGCCGTGAAAACAGCATCAGACCACAAAAACTTTGAAACTCCTATATGAACCATCATAGTACGAGTCACGTCTAAGATGTGTCTGTGTTTACGCTTAGCAATCTCATTTTGTTGAAAATGGGGACATATGGTCTGATGTATAATTCCTAGTGAAGCACAATGAGAGGCAACTTTAGATTAAACAAATTCTACGACATTATCAATGCGCAAGGTTTCTGAAGTAATGTCTAATTGATGTTTTATTTCTGCAAGAAAATTTTTTAGTACATCGTAGACACTACCACATTTTTATCAGCAAATACACCAAAAACACTCTTAAAAAATCATCGATAAAAACAATACAATATTTCTGACCAGACACTGATGAAACCTTAGACGGACCCCACACATCACAATGGACCAACTCAAACATACTCTGACTCGACACAAGACGCAACTATTTGAAAGAAGCACGATGATGCTTCCCTAATTGACACGACTCACAATCAAACACCAAGGTAAAGCCTACTGAAGTTTTTTTTTTGTGATGAATGACCCAACCAAGCATGCCACAATGAAGATGACTCCCATGTAGATGCCACAGATGCAAGTCCCTGAGGTATGTCGTCATTGACCAACAGGTACATACCATTACCCCGCTCACGACCCAAACCAATCCTCCTCCCTTTCTGCAAATCTTGAAAAATACAATGAAAGGAAAATAAGATGACATAACAATGCAGTTGCTTGGAAATGACACTAATAGATAAAAGATTTACAAAAAAATCAAGTACGAAAAAGACATTCTCAAGAAAAAAATTGTAAAGAAGCTTGCACAACTCCTCCTCAGACAGGACAAGATCGACCATCGGCAATCACCACAGATCGATGACATATTAGACAGGCGAGTAAACAAATTTTGTGTACCTAACATATGGGAGGAGGCACCAGAATATATGATCCAGGAGAGATCCCTGGAGGCAATAAGGGTACTAGTACCTGAGGAGCTGACGTGTGTAACCGTGATTACAGAATCAGTGACCTTTACCTGTAAGAGCCGCTCATAATCAGCCTAGGATATTGTAAAAGTTTGCTCGTCACTAGTGGAAGCTACAGGAGGTGACTCTGTACTAACATGTGCTGCTGGTGGTCAACCAATCAAATCCCAACATCGATCCACACCGTGCCCCAACCGTCCATAGTGTGTGCATTTTAGGCATCCACTGCCATCCGACCGACCACGACCACTACCTCAAGAGCTCCCTCAACCCCGTCCTCTGGTAGAAGCCATCGTAAAGGACTCTGGTGCAATTGTAGAGGTAAAGGTGAAGGTAGGTGTCCCTGTAGATACATGCAACACTTTGGAGAAAGCAATCTGAAGATCTGGAATACTGTCGACACCCAAAATCTATCCTCAAATTTGCAAACTAATATCAGAATCAAGGTTGAAGAGATAAATGGCAGCAACAAGCTCCTCTCGATACCTTATATCTCCAGTAAGTGACTGATACATCTCCAGTTCATTAAGTAATGCTCGCAAATGTGTGAAGTGATCTTGTACAGACCGTTTCCTTTGATGGAGGGTAAATAACTGCTCATACACTTCAAACACCCGTGAGATATTTTTCTCATGTCCGTTGGTTAAAAATCTAAGTGGTACTTCGGAGAATCTAAGCTTTAACTCCCAAAATGCCATACTTTAATAGTAAACCACAAACAATAACAATATATATGCTGAAAAATAACACCTTTGTGAACTGGACTACTCACCCAACTGTGTGGATATGACGTATCCACACACGACGGCAACCGGAGGCAACAAGGGGCTCAACACATGCTCGGATCACACACTACAAGGGCTGGACTACCCTAAACAACATAAATGAGGGGGATAGGGAGGGTACCGACGTCGTGACATGCACCAGAGGGGTCTGAAACCACCGAACAGGGGTTGACAACACCTGCCCCGGCTGGTGACTGGCCTGGAAAGAGACGGCAACGACAGAGAAACTGATAGTTGGCCGAACAGAGGATGACAACGGCGAAGGAATGCACAGGAGGGCCTACCGGCGATGCAGGATGTTGTCCGGACAGCAAATGGACCTAGCAGTACGCGTGGGAGAGGCAGCCAGCTAAGATGGTGCATGCAGGTGAGCCAGACGACTCCAACGTCACGCACGGAAGATGCAAGTGGTGCAGTCAGCGACGGCTACGGCATGCAGAGGGGCCAGCGACGCGTGATGAATGCTCCAGCTCCCCTATGACCGTCGATAGGTGGAGAAGAAGTCGGCAAATGGAGAAGAAGTCGGGGGAGAGAGAAGTCAGGGAAAAAAAAGGATTTAACCTAATGCTCTGGCACCATGTTAAGACAGAGATTATAGAGTAAAATCAAATTGTGCTATTGCTAAAGAGATGATACATATTTATAGGATTTGTCAGATACCCATGACTAAATGGATATCCATTAACCCAATAACCCATATTACTTAACTCTAACAAAACGAATGGTCAAAAAATCGAGATGAACGGAATGGAATCATGTTAGGAGTTAATTCTTACAAGCAAAGAAGAAGAATTGGTAGTCAAATGGCAAAATATATAATTTCCTTGCAACAACCAAGTAAGTGTTTCTTAAATCTTACTTTCTTATTTCTTATTTTGTTACGTACTTGCATATTTAGGTTTGAGTATTTGACAACATGTTTCTTACTTTCTTATATACTTTGCTCATGTAATAAATTGATGAGACTCTTATGGAGTACTCACTCCTTCGTTTAAGAAGATTGCCATCCGTATCCTAGGCCTTTGTTGTACAACCTCTAATTGTGAAAAGAATTAAAGTACATTTGAATTTGTAAGAAGAACAATTATTTTTTAAATTTAAACATATTTCATGTTTGAAATTCTAATTCATTTATGTTTTCCTCTCTTATGTCAATAGATCTACACAAAAAAGAGGAACCACATGGAAGAAGATCAGTTAAACAAGCTTATTTTCGTAAACTACAACAAACGTCTTTATGAAAGATTTCAAACAAGAAGATTAAACAATAGTGATGAAGATTTTGATCCAATACGTGTAGATGAACTGAATTATAACAGTGAATGGATGATAGACATTGTAGGAGCTGTAAATGAATTTGTTTACGGGGAAGGACTCACATGAGCACTAGTTGATGTAGTAATAGAAGCTTCAGAGTTTCATGCTAATCGTACTAGGAGAATGATCACTCAAGTCCAACCCACTTCAACTCCAACAACTCGTGGTTGTAGACGTTCTTATAGGAGTGATCGTAGACGTGGTGGATCTCATGCACATGGACATGGAACAAGTATGAAAACATATTCAAGGAAAGGAAAAGAACCTATGGAATTTGATGATGAAGCGGAATTTCAAGAGGAAGGACTGTATGAAGAAGAAATGAATGATGAAAATGTTGAGTTTGGAAGGCAATTTGAAGAATTTGACGATGATGAAAAATAATGATGATTGTTAATTGTTTTGTACTTTAGTTTTTTGTTATTATGATTCAAACATTGACAATTTGACTTATTGTTGTTGTTAAGATTTTATTTTACTACCATGAATATTATTGTTATTCACTTATTTGTTAATTTTAGAAAGTGACATGGCAATTTATTAATGTATTATATTATTATTGAAATGTTAATTACTTAATTTATAGGATAATACCATACCACCTAGGAGCCGCCTAGGCACCTAGGCACCATGACACACCACCATGGTGCCGTAACGCCATGATAACTTTGGAGAACAATGACTGTGATAATTGATATGTATAAAAATATCAATGGAGTGAATTTGAAAGCAAAAATGGTTTCTCTGTGGGCAATAAATTTTGTTCCAAGCATTTGAAAACCGGACTAGCCATTTCAATTGGTTGGACTGAGCACCAAAAACACCAGGATACATCTTTGGGTCCCTTCTTTTAATTTTCTTTTCTTGGAGTACCTTCTCTGTTCTCTTTTGTTCTTCATATTCTAGTATTAGTTACTTTTTCATCTAAAAAAATATTCCACCTATAAAAAAAGAGAAACTTTATGAAATGATCTACCCACTGCAAAAATAGGACTGCCAATCAAAACTAAGACAACCTTTTTCTAAATCAAGCATTCAATCAAAAGCAATCAGTTTGCTGCAAAATTGAAAGAGAACTTACACCAGACAACTCTAACAAAATTAATTAAGGCCTAAATCTAAAATTAGCCGGCCTTCCTCTAACCATAAGGGGGAAAACCTCTTCATGGCAATCTTTGAATGAAGTATGCAGATAAAGTTTGCCCAAACAAAAGAAAGGAGATAGAAGGGAAGAGTTTGATGGGAGAGGAACTAGAATTTATCCTTTAACAAAAAAGAATTCAATATACCAAAAGCTTGTGAGACAAGATTTAAGGGTCTTAACACAATTCTGAAATAAAAATTCACTTTTTAGCTAATGGAACTATTGGATGTAATTGCCATACAAAGGACTCGTAAGAAGTATAAGCAGACAAAAAAAAACAAGCTTAAGGTTCATTCCTTTTAGATGCTAAATTGCTAGCATAACCAACGTGACAACTAGAAAATAATTGCCCACTTTTACAGATGGATATTTCATAATTCTGAAATAAGGTTGAGTAATTGAAAATGCCATAGATAATACTATACTACCATATGCAACCGATTGGTGTGGATGTGAAACAAGAACGGGGGCAATGAAATCACAGTTTGAACAATGGATCAAGAAGACTTGCAATTCAATACCTTATACAATCTGAAATACTGTTGTGCCTGCTTCCGGCTTTTCCTCACCAATACTCTAGAGTCAGGTCCCATTCCACTGCACAAAAATTATGCAGATTAGTTTTCCACCAAACAAATCAAATAATAACCAATATAAGTAGCAAAAAAGAAACAAAAATGGCTGTACAATGTTGTCAGAAGTGGACCAACATATTACCATTCCGGTTAATGAAATCCCAAATAAACCAGCACATGATGGTTTAGTCTACTTATTCTACTGCCGGACCCACAACCCCCCCCCCCCCCAAACCACTCCCTGGAATCTTTTCAGATCCAGACTATGAGTCTATTCCCAAATGTAAAATCTCTTCTCCTTGACCTCTCTTCTCTTGTAGCTGAAGTGTTGGAACTGTCCATATACTTCTCAGGTTTAGTCATTTCATTCTGAATTACACTGGATGATTGCGCATCTATGAAACTTACAACAATCATATCCAATATAAGAAACCCACAAGACAGTTGTTTCATCAATAAATAAATTCCCTACAATTTACTACTCCACAGACAATCTTCCTGTTTCAATATGAATGAATACTTGCACAAAACTTCCATCTGACATGACTTGCACGCTTGATATCCAGAACATCACTCTCTTAAGCCTTGCATGATGATTCATTTTATAATGTGTTTCCATGCTTATAGAATATGAGCGCATATCAGTCAAAAGCATCAGTTCTGATGGGAGATTTTTTTTTCCAATAACATGAATTTTCGATGGCTGGCCGATTCATGATATAAGATAATATTTTCTTGTAAGGGTGGTTGTTGGTGTTGCATTTGTTGCTGGATAAACCAGAGGGTCGTGTAATCTCTAGTTCTCTACTCCTATAGCTCTTGGATCTGGAAATCATTACCAAGTGTTTCAACTACTCCTACAGCTCTCTACTCCTAAGAGTTTCATATTTGTGCATCACACCATCGGCAACGTGATTGAGCCTAATGTCAATGTACACAAGTATTATGGTAGTAATGTTTTCTGAGAATATACAGGCAATAATCAAGCTAGACACCCTAATAAAAAAATTCATCCACGTAAACATCTTAAGAATGGCATGTGAAGATGCAAGTACCCATTCAAAACTTAACAGAAAACTACTGTATGCCAATAAATTGGGGTAGATGCTAGAAGACACCTTTGAACATCTAGTTTGAAGAATCTTGACATACGACCACAATAGTCAAGGTGAAAGGCAACATCAAGGCGACAACCCCCCAAAGCGCCCAAGGCGAGAGGCAATAGTCCAATTGAAGCAAGGCAACAAATTATAAAGAACATAAAAGAAATATATATATATAACATGAAAATAAAGATCCAAGCATTCAACTAAATAATAATGTAATCAAATACTAAATAAACCAGAAAACATAAACAACAGTATAGACTTCTATATACTTCCAATATGGATGCCTTCTTCTAGCAATTCCACACAAAATCAAATATTTAAAGTTTTCAACAAAAATGAAGAGAGAGAGAGAGAGAGAGAGAGAGTGTGTGTGTGTGTGTGTGTGAATAAGAACAAGAGAACTGAAAAGAAGAGGGGAAAAAAAGAACACAAACGGGAGGAAGAAGAAGAAGAAGAAGAAGAAGAAAAGGAGAACAAAGAGGGAAAGAAAGTACCAAAAGGAGGAAAAGAAAATGTCTGGAAAACAACTACCTTTCAATAAGGTGACTGTAAAGATGACTTGAATTGATCATCGGCAGTAACATATATTTACTGTTTTTAATGGTCAGTTACTTTTGAGTGTGTTATTGCACTAATTAAGTGCATAACAGTTACTGTTTCTGAATTTAACACAGGCCATTGATTTGCTGCTGTAATTGTGTATAAATATGGGGTATTTGTAGGTGTTTGACACAGACGACCCAAACGGAAAAATCTCCATCAGTAATTGCTGAAGTTCATAGTGCTCTCCCTCTCCATCAGCTGTGGACGTACCCTAAGGGTGAACCACGTAAAATATCGATGTCTTGTGTGTACTTGATCTTTGTGTGTGTGTGATCTTTGTTTATCTTCCATCTTTCCTCTACCTTACCTCACAATAAGTGGTGTCAGAACCAGGTTGAGGGAAACATGACGTCCCACAATGTTAAGGTAGATAAATTCACGGGTAAAAACAGTTTCAGCTTGTGGCAGATCAAAGCGAAGGCTCTATTGAAGCAACAGAGCATTTGGACGCCACTTTCAGGAGTGAAGCCTGATTCTATTAAAGATGATGAATTCAACACTCAAGAGGAGAATGCTCATTCTACCATACTCCTATGTCTTGCTGATGAGGTTATATTAGAAGTGGCGGATCAGACCATTGCCGTGGGCTTATGAACAAAACTTGAGTCATTATATATGACCAAGTCTTTGACAAATAAGTTATTACTAAAGCAACGCCTTTTCTCCCATAGAATGAAGGAAGGTACACCTCTAAAAACTCATTTAGATCAATTAAATACCATCCTTATGGAATTGAGAAATATAGATGTTAGAATTGAAGATGAAGATGTCGATTTACTTTTGTTGGTCTCCCTTTCTCAGTTATATTAAAATTTTGTGCAATCATTTGTGATTAGCAAAGATTCTATAACTTTGGAGGAAGTCCGATCAAGTCTACATTCTAGAGAATTGAGATACATGGCCATCAATTCCAGAAGTGTCACGACAGCAACTGGTTTGGCTGCAACTGGAAAAAAACAGGGGGAGGCAAGAGAAAAAGGAGAAAAAAGGGAACTGGAGAGGAAAGTCCAAGGGTAAATTTCCAAATCCTAAAGACACTTGCAATTATTGCAAAGAACCTGGGCATTGGAAGGCCGACTGCCCAAAGAGAAAAAACAAACCTCAAGCTGCAGCTGCATAGGAGGAAACATCTTCAGAAAATGATGTTGCTTTTACTGTAACAGATTCTCTAAGTCTAACTAACTATTGGATCCTAGACACAGGAGCATCTCATCATATGTGTCCACATAGAGAGTGGTTTAATACATATGAGGAGGTGAATGCAGGTGTTGTGTCTATGGCAAACAATAATGTTTGCAAGGTGATGGGAGTCAGCACAAGATCCAAATGTTTGATGGTGCTGTTAGAACCCTAGAAGGGGTTCGTTATGTCCCTCAGTTGGAGAAAAATCTTATCTCCTTACTTCTACTTGACAACAAGGGGTACAAGTATTCAAGAAGAGGAGGAGTTCTCCGTGTAACCAAAGGTGCAATGGTAGTTATGAAGGGAATTAAGGATGGACCATCCTATGTCCTACAAGGCAAAACACTTAGAGGAACTACTGTCGTAGCAACTCAATCAGATCTGTCTTCTCAGACCAAATTGTGGCACATGAGATTGGCTCATCTTGGCCAAAAAGGAATGGGCGTGCTTAATAAAAGGGGACTTCTGTTTGGACACAAAATAGTTGACTTTGAACTTTGTGAGCATTGCATCTATCGGAAGTACAAACGTGTAAACTTTGGACAAGTTGAGCACGTCACTAAAGGAACATTAGATTATGTTCATTTAGATTGTTGAGGGCCAACTCAACACCCATCTCTAGGTGGGTTAAGGTATTTTTTATCTATTATTGATGGCTTCTCTAGAATGGTATGGGTGTATGCTATGAAATAGAAAAGTGACGCTTTCAAATATTTCAAGGATTGGAAGGTCTTGGTGGAAAATCAGACCGGAAGGAAGGTAAAAAGACTTCGAACTGATAATGGACTTGAATTTTGTTCAAGTGATTTCAATAGTTTCTACAGGCAGACTAGAATAGCAAGACATCGGACAGTCAGCCACACTCCACAACAAAATGGAGTAACTGAACGCGTGAACCGGACTTTTCTTGAAAGTGCTCAGTGTATGATTTCAAATACAGGTGTGGAGAAAAGTTTCTGGGCTGAAGCAGTCACAACCGTAGCCTTTCTCATCAATAGAAGTCCTTCTTCAACCATTCAAGACAAGATTCCTTTAGAAGTTTGGTCAAACAAGGTGCCTGATTACTCCAATCTGAAAATTTTTGGATGTCCTGTTTTCTATCATGTAAGTGAAGGAACTTTGGAACCTAGGGCCAAAAAGGGAATTTTTGTTGGATATGGAATAGGAGTTAAGGGATATAGAATATGGAATGCTAATGAACATAAAGTAGTGATCAGTAGAAATGTGGTTTTCAATGAAGACTTTATGTTAAAGCATACTTCAAAAAATTCTAATATTCCTCCAGAAAGTACTAATTCTCAAGTGGAATTTGAAGTGACTTCTTCTCAATCAAAGACAGTTGATTCCTATCAGCCTCAAGACACAGAAACATTTGAAGAAATCAGTTCTATAGATCCAGAAGTTCTTGTTCCACCTGAAAATCAACAGTCTAAGAGTGTAGCTCTTGACAAGCCAAGAAGGGAGACTCGCCCACCTGTGAGGTATGGTTTCAGCAACCTTGTTTCATGTGCTTTACAGGTTGCTGAAAAGATTGATAATCAAGAACCACTTACCTACAAGGAGGCGATTGAAAGTTCTGAAGCTGCCCAATGGATGTCAGCCATGCAAGAGAAAATTGAGTCTTTTCGAAAGACTCATACCTGAAAATTAGTCACTTTTCCTGAAAACAGACGGACTGTGGGATGCAAATGGATCTTTAAGAAAAAGACCGGTCAACATGAAGATTCTCCTATTAGATATCGAGCACGCTTGTTGCAAAAGGCTATAGTCAAAGACAAAGCGTCGATTTCAATGAAGTTTTCTCTCCTGTGGTTAGACACTCTTTTATTAGAGTTTGGTTAGCAATTGTTACTTCTAACAATCTTGATTGGGTACAAATGGATGTAAAAACTACATTTTTACATAGTGACTTGGAGGAAGATATAGTAATGGACCAACCCGAGGGTTTTGTTGACCCTAACAAGTCAAATCATGTATGCAAATTTTAAAATCATTGTATGGGTTAAAACAATCACCCCGACAATGGTATAAAAGGTTTGATGGATTCATGGTTAAAATTGGATACACAAGGTGCTTGTATGACTGTTGTGTGTATCTTAAGAAACTAAATGAAAAGTCCTATATATATCTTTTGTTGTATGTTGACGATATTCTTATAGCAGCTCAAGACAAGGGAGAAATTGAATATTTAAAGGGTCTCCTCAGTTCTGAATTTGAGATGAAGAATTTAGGGACTGCTAAGAAGATATTAAGGATGGAAATTTACAGGGATAGAGGTGCAGGTAAGCTTTTCTTGTCACAGAAAGCTTATATTCAGAAAATGCTGTAGAAGTTTGGTATGTCAAATTCTAAACCTGTTAATACTCCATTTGTCAAGAATATTCGTCTATCTTCAGATATGGCTCCAAGTACTGAATCTGAAATTTCATATATGAAGCGTGTGCCTTATTCTAATGTAGTAGGCAGCCTAATGTATGCTATGGTTTGTACTCGATCGGATATAGCATATTCAGTCAGTATTGTTAATCGATTCATGTCCAATCCAGGTAGAGAACACTGGATGGCTGTGAAAAGAATTCTGAAATACCTAAAAGGAGCTTCTGATGTGGGGTTAATTTATGGAAAAAATGTGAATTATACTATTGCAGGATTTTCTGACACAGACTTTGCAACTGATATAGACCAACGAAGGTCTATGACTGGCTATGTTTTTACAGTTGCAGGAGCTGTAGTAAGCTGGAAAGCCACACTTTAGCCAATTGTATCTCTCTCCACAACAGAAGCAGAATATATGACATTAACTGAAGCAGCAAAGGAGGAAATCAGACTGAAAGAGCTCTCAAAAGACTTGGGATGGTTGCAAGGACCAGCTACTGTTTATTGCGATAGTCTTAGTGTTATTTATTTAACTAAATATCAGGTTCATCATGAAAGGACTAAGTACATTGATATCCGATATCATTTTCTAAGAACTGAAAGAAGAATTAACGTCAAGAAGGTATCTACTCATGACAATCCTGTAGATATATTCACCAAGGGGGTCACAGAAGGCAAGTTCAAGCATTGTCTTGACTTGCTAAACATCTACAGCTGGAAATAAGCCTCAAGTCTAGGGGGCTGCTGATAGAAGGTATCAAGTCAAGGAGGAGAATTGTAAAGATGACTTGAATTGGTCATCGGCAGTTACATGTATTTACTATTTTTAATAGTCAGTTACTTTTGGATGTGTTATTGCACTAATTAAGTGCATAACAGTTATTGTTTCTGAATTTAACATAGGCCATTGATTTGCTGCTGTAATTGTGTATAAATATGAGGTATTTGTGAGTGTTTGACACAGACGACCCAATCGGAAAAATCCCCATCTGTAATTGCTGAAGTTCATAGTGCTCTCCCTCTCCATTAGCCGTGGACGTAGCCTAAAGGTGAACCACGTAAAATATCAGTGTCTTATGTATGCTTGATCTTTGTGTGTGTGTGATCTTTGTTTATCTTCCATCTTTCATCTACCTTACCTCACAACAGTGACCAAGGCAACGAGGCAACCAAGGCGATCGCTTGATTGAACCCAGTCACCTCAACACTTATCGAGGTGAACCCTCCTCGCCTCACCAAACTTGCCTTGACAACCCTAAGGCGATAACGCAACTCGCCTTGTCACAATGGGATAGTTAAGGCTCCCACGGTAACACATTGTCTATTAAGTAACTTTACTTATGACATTGTCGCTTGGAACATCCATCTATAGATCAACTAAACAGTGTCTTACTTGTTTTGTCTTCTTGTAGTCCTTTTCATTGTGAGTCATGTCAACCAAAGAAACGAATACATTCATCTTATCAATCTTGACATCAAAAATAAAATAATGTTCCTCTGGAACTTGTTTATTCAGATGTATAGGGACCGTGTGGTGTTACATTTGTGTGTGAATTTCATTATTTTGTTATTTTTGTTGATGATTTCTCTCAAATGACTTGAGTCTATTTTATCAAAGATAAAACTAAAGTTTTTTATGTTATAAAAAAATCCAATGAAATAAAAACCCAATTTTTTGAGCCATTGTGCATTTTTCGTACTAATAACATTCTTAAATATGTGCAATGTGATATCTCTCTACTTTATGAATCTCAAGGGGGTTATCCATTAAATTTCCTTTTCTCATACATCTCAACAAAATAGTGTTATTGAACATAAACTTCACCATCTGATGGATGTCACATGGACTCTCATGATGTAGATGAAATTACCAAAATTTCTATAGGTTGATGTAGTCCTCACCGCCTATCATCTTGTCAACAGAATGCCTTCCTATGAAATCGTTGTCTTCTATTCCCTCAAAATTTGTTTTCCCCCCTTCCTCCTAAAGTTTTTAATTGTTTGTGATTTGTCCAAGACACTTGTCCTAATCTTCACAAACTTTCACTACACTCCATTCGGGATATATTTGTTGGATATTCCTACATCCAAAAAAGGTATCATTGCTTTGATTCAGTGAGACTAAAATACTATGTCTACGTGGATGTCACATTCTTTGACGATACTTCTTTTTTCCCTATGTCTACTACTGATCAATCAATTCCATTGCCCCCAGTTACTTCCTTTAATGAACAGGTTGGTACATCTTCCTCAGTTGTGCCTCCCAACAAGTCACTACAGGTTTACACCAGACGAAGGCTACCTTCAAAGGTACTGATCAATTGTCTTGAGACACAGGTTCAAATACTATCCTTTCTTTTGTTATTGCTTCTGACCTTGATATTCCTATTACCTAAAAGAAAGGTACTCATTTTACTACTCATCCTTTGTTCCATTTTGTCTCATATGATAAACTTCACCCTATATACCAGACATTTGCTTTGTCATTGTCTTTTATTTCAATACCCAAGAATCACCCAAAGGCGATTCATGTACCCGAATGGAGACTGACAATGGATAAGGAGATGTCAACTTTACAGTCTTGTGAGACATGGCCATGAAAGACCTTGTTGTTGCACCTCATGATGCAGAGATAGTGAGTTGTAGATGAGTGTTTACTGCCAAGTACAAACCTGATGGTATTATTGACAGATACAAGACTCGTCCTATTACACATGGATTTACACAGACTTACAGGGTTGAATACTTTGAGACCTTCTCTCCGATTACTCGCCTCAACTCCATCAAAATCCTTCTTCTCTGGCAGTAAATTAAAGATGGCCTTTATAGGATTTGAAAAATGCTTTTCTTTATGGTGACTTGGAAGAGTAGATATATATGGAACAACCTCAAGGCTACATTGTTTAGGGAGAGACTCGAGTTTGCAAATTGAAGAATGCCATATATGATCTCAAGCAAAGTCCACATGCATGATTCACAAAATTAAGCAAAGTTATTAAGTAAGTTAGGTTTAGAATGTGTAATGCAGATCACTAGATTTTTGTGTGAAAGACACCTAAGGATTGTGTGATTCTAGCTGTTTATGGGGATGTCCTACTGACTTGAAGTGACAGTGTTGGAATTGAAGAGAGCAAAACATTCCTAAAAATACATTTTGTCACTAAAAACTTGGGTCATCTTCACTATTTCTTAAGAATTAAGAGCTCATGCAATAGACAGAATAGCATTATCTCAAAAGAAATATGTACATGATTTTCTACAAGAAATAGCATTGTAGGGCTACAAACCAGAGAATGCTCCCATGCATCTTAGTCTTGATCTCTAGGATGAGTCATTTGAACTATTTGAAAACACAAGGAGGTACAGATGACTAATTGTGAAACTGAAATATCTCACTGTGACACGATCAGATATCACTTTTGTAGTTGAGTTAACTAACCAATTTATGTACGAACCTAGATTGGTTCATTGGAAAGCTTCATTGCACGTGCTCCAGGTAGAGGCTTGCTCTACAAGTGTAATGAACATACAAAGGTTGTTGGATAACCAATTCAAGTAATGCTAGGGACAAAGGAGGTAAAAAGCCAACCTCAAGCTATTGTACTTTTATAGAAGGAAATCTAATCACGTGGAGAAGCAAAAAGCAAAACGTAGTATCTCGATATAATGTAAAAGCTGAGTACAAAGTTAAGACCCATACAACTTACGAAATGATATGGATTAAAACCTTTTTGGCAGAGATTAGGTTTCCTCTAGATGAACCCATACCTATACACTGCGATAATCAATTTGCTATTTATATAGTCAGTAATCCAATATTTCATGAGAGAATCAAACATATCGAGGGAGTATGTCACTTTGTAAGAAATATTGTTCTCGGTGGACAAATCACAACTCCTAATACATCTTCCTCTACTCAACTTGCGAATGTGTTTACCGAAGCAGTACTCTCTAATCACTACTAGTCTATGTGTAATAAGCTGAACATGATTGATTTGTATGCTCTAGCTTGAAAAGAGTATTAAAGTAATAGGATCCTTATATGGATCTAATTATTATCCATCTATTAGATTACTTGTAGGTTAAGTATGGGTTATTCTATATATAGGAGATCGTATTTCTTTGTTAAGAATATAATTGATAATTCTCTTTTACTCAATAGCAACAATGCAAGCAAGATAATATTCCAATTTGCATACATGCCCAGAAAATCCAAGAAAAATGATCTCTAGGAATTTGACTTCTTCGACATGGAACAGGTTTCTCACGACCATTGCATCAAAAGTCATAACCCATGAAAATTATTTACCATGACAAATGAGAACCAATAGAAGTTAGGTGCATCCATAAAACTATTTTCTATATTAATAATAAAAAACATAAAATAGAATAATGATTTATCACAACCATCATACCAAAAGTTCAGAAGACTTCAATGCTACTTGCAAAAACGATTTGTTTTTTTGTGGGAGAGCCAATCAAGATTTATAGAAGCAATGTGAATCCAGGAAGTTCTTTTCTATACTATCAAATAAAATCATAGAATAGAATAAATATTAAAGACATAACTAAATCCACATAATATATAAAAGCACCCCAACAGTCAAGTAAAAGGACACAGACACCTGTATACAACTCCAATATCTGATGTCAGAAGCTGTATTTTCCGCACCTGTGTGAAGAGAACTACATGGATTAATATTTTCCAGAATCTAAAATCTATAAAAATGCTGAATGAATGCAAGACAAGTTGCACATAAACATCTGAAAAAGGTTATTTCAAGAGAAGGTAGTACATACATTAGCACAACAATAAGAAAATCTGGAGGGACCCGTGATCCCATTTTATATATTTTTGCTATTTTCCATCTTTGGGGCCCTTTTTCTGTTCATTCTTAATATTTACATACACTTTTTTTCAAATAAAATTTGGTGATAAGAAATCTTGCATGGGAGTTAACACAGCGAATGTACTTGGGATTTTTGTAAGGAGACGATCAACATGACAACATCACTACCTAGGAAGCATGGACACTTCTACAAGGCCTTTGTATCCCCAGCAGGACACTGACACAGTCAAGACACTTAGGGACATGTTTCGGACACAGCAAAGGTGTGTCCATAGTTTTTTTTATCCTAGACATGTTTAGCACACATACAAGACAATTCAAACACATGGATCTTAGGAAATCTGTTTACGCAATAATACATGACCCATAATTCTTTTTTCTATGATCTATGCTATTCTTTAGTGAACAATGTGCTTAGTTTTTTTTTAAATTATAGATATAGACTAAAACTATATACTTAGGACTTAAGTTGATTATATCATTTCCTATGGTTGTTTTTAAACTTTTTATGCATGCTACAATATTGTTTCTTTGTTTTATCAACTAAATATGTCTATTTGAATAGATAAAAAATAACAATATTTTTATATAATTATTTATTTGCCGTGTCATTGTCATGTCTGTATCCTACGCTTTGAAAAAATATTGTGTCCCGTGTTTGTACCCATGCTTCCCAGATCATCACTTCTCACTTCTCAGTTATACATAGACACGAATGTCTCTTTTAAATAGCATGTCAATGGAAAAAAAATAACAATATTTTTATATAAGTATTTATTTGCCATGTCATTGCCGTGTCCATAACCTACATTTTGAAAAAAATACTATGTCCCGTGTCCATACCCATGCTTCCCAGATCACTACTTCTCACTTCTCAGTGATACAGAGACACGAATGTGTCTTTTAAATAGCATGTCCACATCATGCAGAGGGTTTTTTTTCTCAAAAGAAGAGAACAACAAACTAGAATCAAACTAGAATCCACTTACAGATGTCTCGTCTACCAGTATAGATGGCAATTTCTTTTCAGTTGCGATCACAACACCATTAGCAGCTGTTGAACACAAAAAAAACATATTAAAGTTACAAATCACTGATCAGCAATCCACTGCAAAAAAAAAAAAAGACAAAACCAAGCATACAACTATGAACAATTGTTTCCATAACAGCTGTGACTATAAGGAGCACAGATTCTCGTCTATTTCTAAAGCAATGTACTCGCCAAACACAAATGTACTCGGCAAACACAAGCCTTTACCGGACGTCATCCGTGTGGAGTACAACAATTACGAACTACAATACCAAGTTACCAACTATTCCTCTTCTGTAAGTTAAATGGAAACAATCACAACTTTCAATCACTCACAATGACCAGTAACTGCGCACACCACACACACGTTCCTGCACTATTGTGAATCGCTAAGAGTTCAAAGTGGGAAAAAAAAAGGCCTCACCTTTGATCCCAAGGGATGTCTGGCCGGACCCGACGGCCATGAGAGCGTGCTCGATCTGGACGAGCTTCCCGGAAGGGCTGAAATATCAGGCGCGATGGGAGGAGCAGAAGAACGGTCACATTAGGACATTGGAATCACAGGGAAACGCGAGAGAGGACGGGGAAAGGGCAGGGATTTTACCTGAAAGTGGTGAGGGAGAAGGAGTACTGGCTGTCTCCCATGGCGTCGTTACGTTGCCAGAGACAGAAGGAGAAGCAACAGACCCCTTTTGCAAGCAAATACTGGAGAGGAGAGGACGGGAGACCGAGGAGAGTGCTGCTGTCGGGCGATCGCTTGGGCTGGTGTGGTGTTGTTTTTATAGGACTCGCTCTAAGAAGGGCCGGTCGTGCCTGGACGGGTCCAAGGTCAAGCGCGCAATGTCTTTACTCAGGATTGGATTGTGTTGGGCCTATGGGCTGGGCTTCAACTTACCGTAGCACAGCGCGGAATTCTACGACCCTAGACAACACAACGCAGCCACATGGCACAAAAGCAAAGCTTATTTTGGCTGTCCCAGAGGTTTGGAGTTGAATCCTATGGGAAAAAAAAAAGGGGAAATTATTTACATGAAATGGTTTGTGTAGGTGCTTATAGGAAAATTTTCCTGTAGACACCCCATTTGTTTTAATTTTCTGTTTTTTAAAATAAAATCTAATTATATAATTAGTTAATCTATAATATAATCTACGATGTGTTAAGGTTTCATCTTAATTTGAATTATATTTACTATTAAGTTTTAATCTAAAATTTAACGATTAGAATTTAACAAAATATGTTGAATGTTAAGACATTTAAATCAAGAATCAATAGTTGTTTAATTTAAATGAAAATTTCACTACGTATTTATGGATATCTAATAAGTATATCTATACGGTTGTTTCTTCTTCCTTATGTCTTTATGAAAAATAAAAAGTTGCCAACATACTCCTTATATGTAGACACCTACATAAAAAATGTTCCCAATTATTTATTATTATTTTCAACTTTAGTAAGTTTCAGCTTACCACCTCCATCTTCAAAATGAGGCACTTAACTTCCTCCAGCTATGTCCGTTAGATAGTTAGGTCCTTCTCTTTGATTCCTGCGAGGACATGTAACCACGTGAGAGCCTTTACAATAAATATGGACTATTTTACCCTTATTCACTGGTTTCCTCTCCCATTCTTAAAAAGCCCTACGTAGACCTCTTTTCCTCTTCTTTTCCATGAGATGAGTTGCACAAGTTCCAATGTCAGTTCGACCTGATCCAGCTCTTGTCACCATCACGTTAGATGGTCGAAGTATTGTTGTGGATTGCCATTGCTGGTAAAGATTTTGTAGACTGTGGAGAATTTAGGAAGATGCTTTTACCGATGCTTGAGGTTTTATGCCAATGATTGTGATTTTTTTTCAATTGGTTAATCCTTCGACAAGGCTTTCTTAGAGACGAGTTGTAGGAGAGTGCAAAGAAATGAGAGGGAGAGATTCACTATTGTAACATTTGGTATGTTGGAATGGGAGTTGGAATAAACTAGAATGGAATTGAAAAATTCCATTCCGATGTTTGATACAAAAATATCATTGAAATAGTCATGAAAATAAATTTTTCTTGGGAATCAAATTTTCATTGAATGTGGGAATTTCATTCCTTCTCATAAAATAAGAAATTTGATTCTCATCTCATTGGGATTCAACAAATTTAAAAAACCTGATGCCTCCTCCTTCCCCTAACCTCTAAGTTGGCCCCAGAGCACCCTCCCTCCTTCCCCTCCCTTTTTATCTCACTATATATATATATATATATATGTGCATATTTATGATTTATAATTTTTTTTAGATCGCAATCGTTAAATTAAAATTTTACTATTCTAAAAATTATTTATAAAAAAACACAAAAATACAAATTTCATATCTCAATGTTTGCCCTTCTTTTTTGTGAATTATGGATTATTTAGAAATTTTGTTCCCTATAAGATTGTGAAGCATTCATTTATTGATGTATATTTTTTGGATTCATGTTTATAAAAATGTTATACATTTTAATAGGTTGTTTTTGAATACAAATCACATTTCACGCTTTTTTCAACATTTTTATGGACAAAATACTCTTACTACGAGTTTTCTTATGATATTCAGTCAACATAAATTTGTTAGCATGTACAATACATAACTATTGTTAGCACTTTTACATTTTTTTATTTTTAAATATCATGATTTATAAAAAAAAAATACAATCGTTATTTCTTACTTATAATTTAGATTGAAGACTAGATAGAATGATATTAGACAAGTGGTGTGACATTAAATTAAATTAAATTAGAGATAGAAGTTAGATAAAAAGCTTACAAATGGCATTTAATCTCACACAAACAACAATATCATGGAAGTTAATACTTTGTTTTCGTATTTTGTATTATATTTTAGAATTTGAATTATTCTCATGAAGTTGTATTTTTTTTATATTTTAATTATTTTAAAATTATTTTTATGTTATGATATCCAATATTAATGTACATATAAACTTAATCAATTTTTGTTTTTTTTACACCACACATTGCATCAGGTTTTCACTTTTAATGGATCTACTCAAGGATTTTCATTCCCTTCCCTTTATCAGTCCATCCTCCATTATGCTACATGTTCTTGCCTATCATCCAAATTATAGACCACCAATTTAGCGATAGCTTCAACTTGAAGAGGTTCTAAGTTGTTTGACGAAGGAACAATAGGAGCAACAATGAGGTCAAAAGGAAGGCCAACATTGTTATTTGCCCTCCCAATAATTGGAATTTGGTGAAGCGACTCCACCATTTAAGGTAAAATGATTTGTCCAAAAAGAAGAAAGAGCAATAATCTCATGCAAAATGTTGGCCTCCTAATAATTGGAATTTGCCGAAGGGACTCCACCATTTGGTGTAAGATGATTTGTCCATAAAGGAGAAATAGCAACAATCTCATAAAAATTCAGGTTTATGTTTAATCTACCCAGAAAACAGTAAAAATGAGTAAAATTCCATGTCACAGTGGCAGATCTACATGTCAGTTTCAACAAGTATGCTTGATTGATCCAAACATGTGAAAGACACCAGCTGTACATGACCATGAACAAAGTGCTTAAAGAGATGGGGCACCACACGAAAGAGATGAGTATTCCATTCAAGTGATGCATTGCACAAAACACAAACATCTCCTCTTGATTAGATTTTGTATGGTTAGAATTCTTTTTTTTTAAGCTAACCCGACAAATAATTTTATCGGGGTCGGGGGAAGGAGGCTAATTAGGCAAATAATTTGACCTTATTTTCAAGAATTGATAATAAACTTCTATCATTTAAAATACTAAATATCTTAACGAATGAGAGTACTAGGAAATAACATCTTCTGTGGAATCTAGAACGAAAGAATTGAGTATACTATAGAAAATAAATAAAGAATCAGGGGAGACGATTAGGTTCGTCGTGGATGACCCTCTCCTCGTGGTTCGGATTGCCTGGCAAAAACAATTAGAACAATTAAACTAATCACTTCTCACAAAAGACACGTAAAAGTAAAGTCGCACAATATTGAATGCAATGAGTAGCTAATAATACTAGTCCCCATACCACTAGACATGAAATCTGGGCTGGTCCAGTCCAAAAAACAAAAGGCCTGACCAAGCCTGGATTGGGCCGGACCGGGTCTTTATTGGCAGGTCATGGGTCGTGCACGGCCCATGACCCGTCGATGGGCCGAGTCGGGTTGAGTCGATCAATTGGACCAAAATGTTACTTTTAAAATTAATTTTTTTTATTAATAAAAAAAATTTTAATTACATAACAAATAAGAAAAATACAAAAGATATTTTACATCAGTTTTTTTACATTTCTTATTTTTACAATTTTACATCAATATTTATTCATTTGTGGAGTCCGTTCTGCTTGTTGAAGTTGATGCTGCATCATCGTCTTCTTCTGATTCAGAATTCAAGCTCAATCCCTGAATACGATCAACCGCATCGTACCAATCTTTTAAACATATGGAGCCTTCTACGGACTTCTCTGATAATCTATATCTTTTATCATTTAATACTCTTTTTCCTGCAGAAAATGTAGATTCCGATGCCACAATTGACGTCGGAATCGTTAGTAAATCTTTTGCCATTTTTACTACTATAGGAAACCTAATAACTGTAGCAGATCAGCACTTTAGTATATCTAAACTATCTATGTTTAAATCACTAAAAGCAATTGGGAATTCTAAATAATTATCTAATTCATTATTTCTAATTGATTTTATATATTTCCCCTTCTTTTTATTTAATCTACTTCATAAAGAATTACCACTATTACTACTTGTTTGTATTCCTAAAAAATTAGATGCTTGACCACTAGATATTTCACCATACTTTCTAACATATTCTTCAAATAAGTTATATAAAGTTGTCTTTATTTTATCATTAAATGAATCTATATACCCATTTTTATTCATATTACTAAAAATATCATCTATAAGTATTATCCAATGTGTAGTTAAACATAAATATAGAAAATTATTTAGACCAGTCCAAACATCACATGTTAATGATATTTTACATAATAAATTAAAAAATATTCAAATTAAATCTTTTTTATTTTTTTAATTGTTTTATAAATTATATTTCTTGTTGTATTTCTAGAAAAACTTTTAAACTGTAGATTTAAATAATTTTTCATACATGATTCAAAAAATTTATTTTCAGAAAAAGAAAATGGTTGTTCGTCTTTTACTATAAATTTAATTATTCATTCCTTAACTTATTCTGTATTATATTTCCAATTAATTATACCAATAGATCCGACTTTTAATTTCGATTGTTTTAAATCTGTGTTGTCATCTTTATTATATTTGGGTATACATTTTTGTAAATATCTAGATATATGACATACACCTCCTCCTCTAAGACATGTGTATGTGATATTACAATAATTACAATAACACATTGTTTGATCTACAGGATCTATTGTAACATGTTTTCAAACCTAAGAATTTTGTTTCTTACGTTTTTTAGCGACTGTGGACTGTGTAGTTCGTATTGGGGTAGATTGAGGTTAATTTAACTCCATACTAGGGTTATAGTCATGGTTACCGACATTACCAAAATTTTCCATTTTAATATAAAAAATGAATATAAAATAATAAAACTCTTGACCCACAAAAACCAAAACCCAAAAATAGAGAGATTAGAAGTAAAGAATTTGGAGGGATTAGAAGTAGAGAAATTTTGATGTTGCTGGCTTAACTGGTGTAGCATGGAGATTGGAGAGTAGTAGACGTCGGGGATTTCAAAGCCAAATAGTGAAATTCTCACTTGAAAATTCTCACATGAAAGTTGGGAGAAAGTTGTAGTGGAAAAGTGAAGAGAAGATTGAATTGTGATGAAAAATAAATGGAGTTAGGTGTATTTATAAGTTAAAATTTAAAATATTTTATTTTTAAAAAAAACTTAAGGATCGTTGCAAAATGCAATGACCCTATTTTGGAACGTTGTACATTGCAATGTTCCTTTTTATTATTATTTTATTACAGGACTAGGTCCCACCCAGTCCTGCTATTTTTTTTTTAAAAGGGTCGGGGCTCCCGCCCGACCCTGTTGTTATATATATATATTTTAAAAAAGGTCGAGCTGTTGTTTTTTTTAAAAAGAGCCAGGCGGGAGGCCTGATCCTATTGTTGTTGTTGTTTTTTTTTTTAAATGGTCGGGTGGGAGGCTTGGCCTTGTTGTTGTTTTTTTTAAGGGCCGGGCAGGAGGTCCGACCTTGTTGTTTTTTTTTAAAAAAATTTCCAGGTTAATTCAGTCGGTTCGGCCTTGTTGTTTTTTTTTAGTTTTCCGGACCAATGTGACCCGACTCGGCCCGACCCAGGCTACTTCACAGGTAAAAATGGACTAACTATACGTAGAGGTGGAAATCGGGCCAGGCCCGACACGGGCCGGGCCGAAAAAAAATTCAGCGGGCCGGACCGGGCCAGGCCCGTCGTGTGCCGTTGGTAGTGCCAGGCTCGTCGTGGGCCGTTGGTAGTGCCAGGCCCAAGGTCTAGGCCCGCGAAGGCTTATTTACTAGGCCCAATTTAGCCTGTGAAATCATTCTGGGCGGCCCACCTGTAAAAAAATAAATAAAAATAAAATATGAGGCGCACATACCTAGCGCACCATTCTGCAACGGCTAACGGCTAAATAATGTAGCCGTTTTCAACTGTGGCATCGAAATCTACATTTTTTGTAGGAAAAAGAGTATTAAATGATAAAAGATGTAGATTATCAGAGAAGACTGTAGAAGTCTCCGTCTGCTTAAAAGATTGGTACGATGCGGTTGACTGTCTTCAAGGATTGAGTTTGAAGTCTGAATCAGAAGAAGACGATGATGCGTCATCAACTTCAACAGGTAGAACAGACTCCCCAAATGAATAATTCTTGATGTAAAAATTTTAAAAAAAATGTAAAAAAAATGATGTAAATATCTTTTTATTTTTTATGTAAAAAAATAGTTGTATTTCAAATTTTTTTTTATTAATAAAAAAAAATTTAAAATTCATTTTAGGCCCAATGGCTCGGCCCGACCCACATACAGGCCATGGGCCGTGTCAGGCCCATGGTCTACAGGAACAGGCCCGCCCCTGCCCGGACCAGCCTTTGGGCCGACTCAGCCGGGTCCAGGCCCAGGCGGACTGAGCATTTCTTAGGCTAGGTCGGCCCAGTCCGATCCGATTTCCAACTCTAACTATATGGACCTTTGCGGACACGACACGTAAGCCCAACACAGTCCACGGCCCACCACAGACCTAACCTGGCTCAGTCTATTGCTGATATTAACGGGACCTATTGAGCTAGGCACCTAGGATGACCCAACTCGATTTCCATATCTACGTACCACGGATGATCGTTTGTTTTCATTTATCCTCGACATTTCTCATCACCCCCGCATTAACCGGGAAAGAAAGAAACGCAAGGACACGCCTTTTCCCACGACGGAACACCCAACCCAGCACGGGAACAGATCGAAATTTTTTTACCCAACCCATCCAACGACTCCAACACAGACCACGTCAGGGTTCTTTAAATATTTTTTCCCCCTCATCGTGCCAGCTTCTTCCGCACCCCGCATATAAACCCGAGGGAAAACGATACGTCCTGGTGCTTTCTCGTCGGGCGGGCCGAAGAATGGCGTACCGGAGGAGGCAGGGGAACGCTAGGCCGACGACGTACGAGGACGTCCGATTCCCCCATGCTTCCGACGAGCAGCCTTCTTCCCTCGCGGCGCAGGCGATCCGGGCGTCCTCCGCGCAGCGGGACGCCTCCCTCTCCTCCGCGTACGCCGAGTCTGCCTTCTCCTGCTCTTCCCCCTCCCCCTCCTCTGCCGCGTACAAGGATCCTGGACGTGAGAAGCGTCCTTCGCCGCCTCGGGTGAGTGGTTCTTGTTTTGTCATTTGCTTTTTTTTGGGGGGGGGGGGGGGG